>CAUYLG010056362.1:0-20816 GCA_963573385.1 Cacajao melanocephalus | reverse complement strand
CACCTGAGGTCAGAAATTCAAGACCAGCCTGGCCAACATGGTAAAACCCCATCTCTACTAGAAATACAAAACTTAGCCAGGTGTGATGGCGTATGCCTGTAATCCCAGCTACTGGGGAGGCTGAGGCACGAGAATTGCTTGAACCTGGGAGGCGAAGTTTGCACTGAGCAGAGATCATGCCACTGCACTCCAGCTTGGGCGACAGAGTGAGACTCTGTCTCAGAAAAAAAAAAAAAAGTATTGGAAATGGCAAAACTGGAGGAAAACAACAAAAAATGAAGAAAATATCAGATAGGTTATGAAGGTAATCAATCAATTTGAGTCAATTTCCCTAAAACATGGGAGCTGCTATAGACCTCAAGGCAATAGTTTTCAATTGTGAACCACTTGGGTCCCCAAGAAGTTATCTGGCAATGTGTGAAGACATTTTTGGTGGTGAATGCTACTGGCTTCTAATAAGCACAATGATGCTGCTAAACATCCTATAATGCACAGGAAAACCCCTTAAAACAATCCAAAATATCAACTGTTCCAAGGTTGAGAAACTAGACATCGAAGAACGCTGGCCCTACAGAAACACTCAGCAGACGCTGTAATTCACAAAGGGAATGTTATTAACACATCTCCTACAAAGAAACACCAACGAATGGCTATCTATAAAGTCTCCCAACTTAACTGAATACTTAAAATTTGAATACTTAATGGTTTTGCCCTTAATCCCATTGGACCCCTTTGATAAGGGCTACTGTGTGTCTGAGTGACCAACCCGTGCCAGTTTGCCCACGACTATCCTGGTTTTAGCACTGAAAGGACAAATGAAGCCATTCTGCCTGCCAAGAGTGCAGTGATACTCGGTCATTTGGAATTTTTCTCAATTGAAGAGAAACCTCAGCTTCCTTCATGGTTTCCTCTGTGCTTGTTCTCACACATTACTAAGCTCCAAAGTTTGACTGGCTCCATCAGGGAGAGAAAGGGTTTGATTTCAGAGGTGCTCTCTGATCTAGAGGGAGCCCAGAAGAAAGGGGGGCCTGCCAAGGCTTGTGGCCTGGAGGCATCAGCCCCAGCAGGAAGGGCATTGTCAGTAATAGCTCACCTGGTTCCATCACCACCCAAGGCAGGGTTCTCCTTTGGATCGGGGCACTGGGGAAAAGTTCCTGTGCTGCAGGCTCACATAGCTTGCTAAGAGGCATCTTTCCTCAGCTCCTCCTGGGTCACTTGCCCCAGACAATGGAATGCATTCCTTGAGAAAGGATCCCTTACATTCTTTCCCTTATCTTTCCTAGATTATGCCCTTTCTTCAGCCTATTTCTTTTTTTTTCTCTTTTCTGTTTTTTGGGGGGAAATAGGGTCTCCCTCTGTCACCTATGATCATAACTTATGCCTGACCAATTTAAAAAAAAAATTTTTTTTAGAGATGGGGTCTTGCTATGTTGCTCAGGCTCATCTTGAACTCCAAGCCTGGGCCTGAGCCACTGTGCCTGACCCCCAAGCCTATTTCTTTGGGTTTTTTTTGGCTTTTTTTTTTTTTTTTTTGTGACGGAGTCTCACTTGCCCAGGCTGGAGTACAGTGGCACTATCTCAGCTCACTGCAACCTTCACCTCCCAGGATCAAGCAATTATCCTGCCTCAGACTCCCAAATAGCTGGTATTGTAGGTATGCACCACCACACCAGGCTAATTTTTGTATTTTTTAGTAAAGACGGGGTTTCACCATGTTGGCTAGGCTGGTGTCGAACGCCTGACCTCAGGTGATTCGTCTGCCTCGGCCTCCCAAAGTGCTAGGATTATAGGCGTAAACGACTGTCCCCAACCCTCCAAACCTATTTCTTACAAAGGTGAAAGTTTCTAACTACCAGCTAGCCCCTGTGATCACCTCACATAACATATATGAAAGCATTTTGGAAACTGTAAAATATCAGAGAAATGTAACATATTAACGTCACAATGAGAAATCATTTGTCATTTTTCTTTTTTTAAGAGACAGGGTCTCACTCTATCGCCCAGGCTGGAGTGCAGTGGCATGATCATGGATAGCTAACAGCAGCCTCAAACTCCTGGCCTCAAGTGATCCTCTTGCCGGGGCCCCTCAGAGTGCTGGGATTACAGGTGCAAGCCCAGCTTATTTCTATCTGTGAAGTTAGCAATTGGCGGTTGTTTCATTTTCTAGATACTTAAAATTCCCTTGTGGCAGGCACTGTTCTAAACACTTTGCATGTGTTAGCTCACATAATATTCACAGAAATGCTGCTGCTGATGATGATATCCATTTTAGAGATGAAGAAACTGAGATAGGATGACATTAAATAACTTTCCCAGGGTCACAGAGCTGGTGGAGCTGAGTGATGAGATTCAGACAGGCTGGCTCCAAAGTCCATGCTGAATGCTAGCTGTGACTCAAGCCAGGAGGAAAAAAGGAGTTGCTCAAATAAAGCCTTACCTGGCAGTAATGAATCATTAACTTTCAGCCCACTCCAAACACTGGGTGGCCTGAGGGTCACGTGCTAAAGAGGAAACCCCGAGTGAGTCAATCCTGAGCACATGATTGTTCCTAGTTCCTTATAGGTTTGCTTCCTCAAACAGCCTTCCTGGAGTGCTGAGCCAAGAGGTAGATTGGGACCATCTAGCCAATGGCTGTGCCCACGCTCCAGCTCTGTGCACGCTAGTGGCCGCATCTAACACAGGCCACGGGGACGTGCCTGCTCATGGTGTCCAGAGTCCTCAACGACAGCTTGTCTGCAGACTGAACCCCTCACCGGCAGCCTCAGAAAGATTAGGGAGTTCAGACTTACATGAAGACAGCTCTGGAAAACAGCTCAGGGGACAGTCCAGACAAATGCAGATTGTATAATGGGTACCTGGTTAGATTCTGTTTAAAAAAAAAAAAATGTTCCTCTCTGCTATTTAATCTCTATTCCAATTTTTTAAAAAATCCTGTTTTCCCTTTCCTGATCCTCCCTTATGGTATTTCATACTTTAAAAAAAAAAGTCTGGAATAAGCTTATAGTCACAAAGAAGCAGGAATGCAACAAACCAGAAACGCTAAGCCCCAAATCTCTGCCTTATCACAGAGCATTTCAAACTCTGTGTTTTTTCCTACTTCAGCACATATCAGCACATATCTCAAGATTAGATAAATGTGGTACCATTGTGTTATTCCCTGGTGAAGAAACCAACAAACGGTCAAATACAAAGTATAGGGAGCAAGGAGCGATGGCACGTGCCTGTAGTCCCGGCTATTCAGGGAGCTGACGTGGGAAGATGGCTTGAGCCTAGGAGTTCAAGGTCAGCCTGGACAACACAACGAGACCTATTTTCTTAAAAAAAAAAATTAGGCTGGGCGCCGTGGCTCATGCCTGTAATCCCAGCACTTTGGGAGACTGAGGCGGGTGGAACACTTGAGGTCACAGCCAAACCCCATCTCTACTAAAAATATTTGAAAAAATTAGCCACGCGTGGTGGCGCATGCCTGTAATCCCAGCTACCAGGGGGCTGAGGCAGGAGGATCGCTTGAACCTGTGAGGCAGAGGTTGCTGTGAGCTGAGATCATGTCACTGCACTCCATCCTGGGCAACAGTGAGACTCCATCTCAAAAAAAAATTATAAGAGGTCACTGTTTTGGACTAAACTTCTGCAACTAGGGCCCAAGAGACCAGATTGAAAATCAAAATGGAGTCACCCAGGCCAGTTTCACATCACAAAACAGAAACTAAGTTGTTGTCTGACCTTCTCAGTAATCAGGAGAAAGAGATAACACGAAATTTCTTAAACAGTTTAAAATGTTTAATTGGCATGATAATGAAACTCCCTGCTTTAATCCTTACACAAAAAAAAGGCAGCCTGAAGTAATCTGATGTTATTTTTCTGTTGTTCTGTCTCCTGTTGCTCCTGCCTTACAAAATAAGTATCTTGAAACAATTAATATACTTTAAGTTCTTTGCTTCCGCTTTATAAAGTCAAGCGCTTCTGCTTTATAAAGTCAAGCTCTTCTGCTTGGCTGACCGGAAGGAACCCTTTCTCTGTAACATGGAAGAAGTATTGCCTGATTCTAGAATCTCAAATAAAAGCAATTGAGAACTTTAAACTACATTTGTTGCAATTTTGTCTTTTGACACATAGGATTTTCCTCCTGACACTTAGAGATGAATAAATGGCCTCCCTCTGCCTCCATTTTCTACTTCCATCATTTTCAGTGTTCTCAGCTTTTTCTCTCTACATGCCCACCACTTAGATTTCATTGTTCTTCCATCTGAAAGCTTCGCTTCTGGCCTTTTCTATCATTTTCTCTTAACTTCTAGAGTTATTATGTTACCTAGGTTATCAAGAGGACAAGAGAGATGACTTCTCACTTCCTGAGTTCTTCATCTGTAAATGGTGCTGTGTAGAAGGGCCTGCTGGGAGGGCTGAAGGGATAACGCACCCAAAGCGCTTGGCACAATGCTATGCACAGTAGGTGCTCAAAACGTGATAGTAAGCCGGGCACAGTGGCTCATGCCTGTAATCCCAGCACTTTGGGGGGCCAGATCACTTGAGGTCAGGAGTTCAAGACCAGCCTGGCCAATATGGTGAAACTCCATCTCCACTAAAATAACAAAAAAATTAGCTAGGTGTGGTGGCACGTGCCTGTAGTCCCAGCTACTTGGAAGGCTGAGGCAAAAGAATTGCTTGAAGCCAGGAGGCAGAGGCCACAGTGAGTCAAGATTGCACCACTGCCCTCCAGCCTGGGCAACAGAGCAAGACTCTAGCAAAAAAAACAAACAAACGAACAAAAAATGTAATAGCAAAGAAAAAAATTAGATAGGAGCAACTAGTTCAGATTCTCTAGGTAGAACTCAATTTATAACTTTAAGGGTAATTATTTTAAAATTATTAAAATGATTTTTAAAAAGATCCAACTTAAGTGGGAACTAGAGTACCTATTTTAGGGAGATGATATGAAGAAAATTTACCCATCTTATGGAGGTGGTTCAAATCAGAACACTTCTCCACACACGAGTCCATCTATAACCCCAAGAAGCTCTGAAACATTTTTTCCCTGTGGGTCTTTCTTTGCTGGAGTTACTATGTTGAGAAAGTAAACTTTAGGGTAATTTTTTGTTTGTTTGTTTTTTGAGACAAGGTCTCACTCTGTCACCCAGGCTATACTGCAGTGGCGCAATCACAGCTCACTGCAACCTCTGCCTCCCTCGCTCAAGGGATCCTCCTACCTCAGCCTCCCACGTAGAGGGAACTACAGGTGCACGCCATCATGCCCAGCTGCTTTTTTTTTAATTTTTATTTTTTATAGAGACACGGTCTCGCCTTGTTGCCCAAGCTGTTCTTGAACTCCTGGGCTCAAGGGATCCTCCCGCCTTGACCTCCCAAAGTGCTGGGATTACAGGAGTGAGCCACCGATCCCGGGCTGCTTTTAGAGGATTCGTAAATTTGAATCGGTCTAAATTCCAACATGCCAAATATCCTGGGCTCCTCACCAGTAAAAAATGTTCCTTCAATTGAACTTCGTTTAGTTAGTAAAGTCCAGTGAGTCCACTTTGTGGATATTTTCTAAATGTGTTTCTTTATACCTTTTTTTAAAAATCTTAGAATCCAAGTGACTCGCCTGTGTGCTTGAATCCTCTCCACTGTCTCATTTCCCTCCTCCAAGTTTCTAGTGCCTTTTCTCTTTGTTGTGAAGGATAATCAAACTGAACAACAAATGAGTTGTTCAGTTACTTTCCTTATTTGGAACCTAAAAACTCTACTCTTCCTGGCTCCAAGGGCTCTAAGAATTCCTCATATCAGTCCTCAGATCATTGTGGACACCAGATCAGGAACCTCAGGCACATGGGAAGGCTAGATAATTAGGAGAGATGCTGAAGAGAAAGCCCAATGACCACAGCACAGCGATGGACTAAAGGCCTTGAAATGGGCTGGGCGTGGTGGTTCATGCCTGTAATCCCAGCACTTTGGAAGGCCAAGGCAGGCAGGTTTTGAGGTCAGGAGTTTGAGACCATCCTGACCAACATGGTGAACCCCTATCTCTACTAAAAATTCGAAAATTAGTCAGGTGTGGTGGCACATGCCTGTAATCCCAGCTACTCAGGAAGCTAAGGCAGGAGAATCATTTGAACCTGGGAGGTGGAGGTTGCAGTGAGCAGACATCTCGCCACTACACTCCAACCTGAGCAACAGAGCAAGACTCTATCTCAAAAAAAAAAAAGAGGGGGGCCTTGAAATTTTGGTTAGCATCATCCTCAACCCACTGACCACCCATAAGCTGCATTCACCACCACGCACTGGCAGCTCCAGCTACCCATCTTGTCTGTTTCAACACCTCTTTCCTTCCATTGCTTAGCAAGTTTCCCCTATCATTCAGTTAGGCTCAACGCTCACACACACCGAGGAATGATCCCTACCACTGCTCTCACATCAATGGGGAAGGACGTACAATACATAAAGGCACAGAGACTGGTAAAGGCTGTGAGGTAAATAAAGCAGAGGGATAGGATAGAGACTCACAGGGATTGGTGAGAGAAGGCTACTTTGATATTTGTGCTGAGACAGGGAGCCTAGCAAGGATCTAGGGGAAGAGCAATCTAGGCATAAACAAGGGCAAATGCCCCGCGGCAGAAACAGGTTTGTTCATTTTGTTTTCTCTTTAATTCCAGGAACAAGAGTCTGTAGCTGGAATCTGGTGACAGAGACAGAGGTGGGAGCACAGAGGTTGGGAGGTGGCCCGAGGTCATGAGCTGAAAAACCCAAGAGCCATGGGAGGGAGCTTGGGTTTTATTCTAAACAAAAGGAAAAAGCTGGGCATGGTGACTCAGGTCTATAATCCCAGTACTGTGGAAGGCTGAGGTGGGAATATTGCTTGAGTCCAGGAGTTCAAGACCAGCCTGGGCAATATAGTGAGAACTAGTATTCTCTGTAAAATATTTAAATATTAGCTGAGCATGGTGGCATGCACCTGTTGTCCCAGCTACTCGGGAGGCTGAGGTGGGAGGACAGAGGCTGCAGTGAGCTGAGCTCACACCACTGCTTTCAGCCTGGGTGACAGAGCAAGACCTTGTCTCAAAAAAAAATTAATAATAATAAATAAATAAAAGGAGAGAGAGTGTGTTAAGCTTGCAGGGAGGCACTTGGGAAGATGAAGAATGAGACAGCATCGCGCAGAGATGATTTGTTTGGTTTCTTGGAGGAAGACTTCTTCTAGGTTGGTATACTCTGCTTGTGAGCAGATGAGGAAGGGGTGGTGGGGAAAAAGGTGACATTAAATTATCTCTTCTTCAGAAGACAGCCCAGAAACCACGGACAGAAAGTGCCTTAAAAGATAATCAGAGAGCATCCAGGGTGTGTGTGAGTGCGCGTGTGAAGGGAGGCTGCAGCCCGGGTGTATGGCATCGTTCCCGCAAAAGTGAAGATAAGTGAAGGGGAGTCACAGCAACTCCCACGGTCGCAGAGCTCCGGCCCGGCTGTCTCCTGAATGCCGGCCCCAGGAGCAACCGGACCGCTCTCCTCGACTCTACGAGCAGTGCCTCAAGCTTACCATATCCGATGCTGGCTCATTATCTCTCCCCCGAACCTGCTTCTCCTCTGCACCCATCTTAGCAAGTGGATCGCCATCCCCCATGTCCCCACGCCACAATCCTGGTTGGCGCCTCTCACACCTGCTCCTTCACTCCCGTCTCCCAGTCAGTCACTGAGACTTACTGAGTCCATCTCAAATCTCCATTTCTCATCTCCCTCTTTTTTTTTCTTTTTTTTTTTGAGATGGAATTTTGCTCTTGTTGCCTAGGCTGGAGTGCAATGGCGTGATCTCGGCTTGTTGCAACCTCTGCCTCCCAGGTTCAAGCGATTCTCCTGCCGCAGTCTTCCAAGTAGCTGGGATTACAGGCATGTGCCACCATGCCCGGCTAATTTTGTATTTTTAGTAGAGATGGAGTTTCCCCATGTTGGTCAGACTGGTCTCGAAATCCCGACCTCAGGTGATCTGCCCACCTCAGGTGATCTGCCCACCTCAGCCTCCCAGACTGCTGGGATTATAAGCCTGAGCTACTGCGCCCGGCCTCATCTCCCTCTTTCTATCCCTGCAGCCAACATATTAGTTCCAGTTCTTCACTCTGACTCTCACTATAGCTTACTAACAGGTGCCATTCCTAGACCTAGTCCTTGTTGCCAAACTAATCTTTCCAAAACTAGGATCTTGGCTGGGGATAGTGGCCCACACCTGTAATCCCAGCACTTTGGGAGGCTAAGGCAGGAGGATCATCTGAGGTCAGGAGTTCAAGACCAGCCTGGTCAACATGGTGAAACCCCGACTCTACTAAAAATACAAAAATTAGCTGGGTGTGGTAGTGGGTGCCTGTAATACCAGCTACTTGGAAGGCTGAGGCAGGAGAATCGCTTCAACCCAAGAGGTGGAGGTTGCAGTGAGCCGAGATCACGCCACTGCATTCCAGCCTAGGTGACAGAGTAAGACTCCATCTCAAACAAAAGGCAAAACAAAACAAAGTTAGGATCTGATGATGTCACTCACTACCAACTAGTCAGCAACGCATTCCAGGATCTGTTCCCTGCCTCACTCCAACTCCATCGTTGTGTACTATCACCCCACTCTTCCATCCAAACTATTCATGTTTCCTGAATACATTCTTCTGGCTCCAGGCGGTTTCATGTGTTGCCACTGAGCCCTCTACCTGTTTCTTCTTCAACCTTACGCCTTACTCTCAATGCCTAGTCGTTCATCAAAACCATTCAGTTGTCACCTCCTCTACAAAGTCTAGTCACCACCCTGGTAGAATCCATGTCTCATGACCACCCCGCCCACGCTGTACTCTCCTCCAACTCTATCAGAGCAACTGTGACATTGCACTGCCCTTATTTATAAACTCCCTTTGCTAGTGAATAAGCACCTTGAAGGCAGCCTAGCACATAGCAAGTGCTCAATACACACTCAAAAGTCAAACTAGTAGAGTATGTGGAGTGTGTGAAGTACGGGAAAGGTAAAGCGTAAAGGAGCTTCGAGGTTACATGTTAATTGCAAAATGGGCATAAAGAACAAGAAAGATGGACAGGCGCAGAGGCTCATGCCTGTAATCCCAGCACTTTGGGAGGCCGAGGCAGGCAGATCACGAGGTCAGGAGTTTGAAACCAGCCTAGCCAATATGGTAAAACCCCATCTCTATGAAAAATACAAAAATTAGCCAGGTGTGGTGGTGCATGCCTGCAGTCTCAGCTACTCCAGAGGCTGAGGCAGGAGAATCCCTTGAACCCAGGGGGCAGAGGTTGCAGTGAGCCAAGATCGCGCCACTGCACTCCAGCCTGGGCAACAGAGTGAGAGTGTGTCTCAAAAGAAAAAGAAAAAAAAAGAAAGAACAAGAAAGAGGAAAGGGAGACAAAGACAAGGTCAGGCCAGCCAACCATGGTGGCTCACACCTGTAATTCCAGCACTTACTGGGAGGCTGAGGTGGACAGATCACTTGAGTCCAGGAGTTCAAAACCAGCCTGGCCAACTCCACCTCTACTAACAACCTGTCTCTACTAAAAACACATAAACATTAGCTAGGTATGGTGGTGCACACTTATAATCTCAGCTACTTGGGAGGCTGAGACACAAGAATCATCTGAACCTGGGAGGCCAATGTTTGCAGTGAACCGAGATCGCACCACTGCACTCCAGCCTGGGCAACAGAGTAAGAATGTGTCTCAAAAGAAAAAAAAAGGCAAGATCAAATCACATCATTGGGATTAGCAAGCAAAGAGAGCAAACTCAAATAATTTTGACAGTAAATATAACTTGCAAGTGAATGACAGCTCTGACAGAACCCTTCAGAGACAACAGACAGTGAGATGGCAGAGAGGGCCTTTGAGGTCAATGCTGGATACGTTATAATGCCAATAATAATAACAACAATAAAAAGTACATAATCAATAACAATTACCAACAACTGAGTGCTTTCCACGTGCCAGGCATTTTACATGAGCTATATCTTTTCTATAAGGTAGCAACTACCATTGTCCCATTTCATAGATGAGGTTACCAAGGCTCAGCATATTTAAAATATGAGTCCAAGAACAAACAACTAGGAAATGGCAGATATAGAATCAAGTCCATGTGTGTCAGACTCTAAAACCTGAGCTTTTAACCACAATTGCCATGGTGCTTATAGTGTAAAATATTATTTAAATGCTATATAAAACTATTTAAAATTTGATTAATTAAACCATACTGTGAATGACCCTTTTAATCAGCTGAATTGTTTAAAATTCAAAATTTAGTTTGTGAGACTTTTCACTAGTAGGAATTAAATATGTGATGTGGTTTGCTTTCAAAAAGTATTAAAGACCCTTTGGGTTTGACAAGCTTTAAAAAGAAACAGCTGAACAAGATGGTGCATGCCTATACTCCCAGCTACTTGGGAGGCTGAAGCAATTTGGGAGTTCAAGACCAGCCTAGGCAATGTAGTAAGACCGTTCCTCTAAAAATATTAATTAACTAATTAATTTTTAAAGCAAAATGATTAAATATATGTTATGATTTATTATAACACAGAGTTTGTTTAAAATGCAAATCTACCATCAAACCCTACATTTTTTTTGAGACGAGGTCTTGCTCTGTGTCACCCTGGCTGGAGTTTAGAGGCGCAATCTCTGCTCACTGCAACCCCCACCTCCCAGGTTCAAGCGATTACCCTGCCTCAGCCTCCCGAATAACTGGGACTACAGGTGCGTACCACCACGCCCGGCTAATTTTTTGTATTTTAGTAGAGGCAGGGTTTCACCATGTTGGCCAGTATGGTCTCGATCTCCTGACCTTGTGATCCACCCGCCTCGGCCTCCTAAAGTGCTGGGATTACGGGTGTGAGCCACCGCACCCGGCCAATTTTTGTGGTTTTTATAGAAATAGAATTTCACCATGTTGCCCAGGCTGGTTTCGAACTCCTGGGCTCAAGCAATTCGTCTGCTTTGGCCTCCAACGTGCTAAGATTACAGGTGTGAGCCACCATGCTGGGCCGGTTGTTCATGTTTTAAACTGAACACATCATGACATACCCCCAAGGTAGGCTGGTAAAAACCCTGTGAGCCATGACATGGAAACTTCCATTCCAATCCGTCAGACCAGTGCTGTCCATTAGAAATGCAATGAAAGACACGTATTTGATGAATTTTCTAGAAGCCACATTTTAAAAGCATAAAAAACAGGTGACAATTTTAATAACATATTTCATTTAACCCAACATATCCAAAATATTGTCATTTCAACATGTAATCAATATAAAAAACTATTCAACTGAGATATTTCATATTCCTTTTTAAATTTATAGCACATTTCATTTTGGATACTAGATGTTCAGTAGAAATGCTTGGTGTGTACTGCATAAAATTTATAGTCAAAAAAGTAGATCTCACACACACACCCCTACATGTTGCCTCAAATGTACTTACAGGCTTCCCAATAAAGTTGTATTTAACAAAAAAATAATTTACATGGCTTCAGTTTTTAATTTAAATTGATTAAAATAAAAGATTCAACTCAGTTGCACTAGCCACATTTCAGGAGCCACAGGTGACTGGTGGCTTTTATATCAGACAGCACAGCTATAGATCATGTGTATGTGTGTTTGTTTTCTTTTTTTTTTTCATGGATCATAGGAAACAAGTGCGTGTTTGTTTTCTGATGCTCAAAATGGAAAGACCAGAAAGCCGATGGAGTCTTAGCTAGTAATATGAAGAGTCTATTCTAACTAATGGAGGCAAAGTGATCACCTCTACAGCTTCCGCTAAAGTTGCACAAACTGTGGTTGAAAATTAAGGCAGAGAAAATGACTAGGGGACATTATTAATTCACTATTTTGCTTTTCTAACAGGTTTTACTCGGGGTCATTAAATGAATACCTAGTCCATGTGACTGGACTACTTAAAGTTTTATCCTCACAAATCCTTGTTTGCAAAAATCAAGAAAACTAAGAGGATTAAGTGTTTCCATGTTAGTTAAACTAGGAAAACAGAGTTGCCGCTGTTTATTTTAAAACTTTGCTGTGCATACGGGAAAAAATGGGGATGGAATGGAATTCATGAGCCAAATAAAAAAGAGGAAAATTAGATCAAGTTCCTTTGAGTCTAATTCACATGGGTCTTCCATTTCAGAGCCCCAGAATAAGTTTGCAATCATCAAGAATGATGACTTTTATTGTAGAGGAAAGAAGGCAACAAAACCGCACCATAAATATTCCTAATTGTTTCATTAGGCTCTAATAAACTGACTTTTACAGGTCTTGTGTAAAGAAAAGGTACATACATTATAACTGCCTATTATTACCTTGCCTCATACTGGCAGCCCTGGTTAGCCAGAGTAACCACAATGGGTGGGGTGGGGAGTTTGCAGGACAAAGCCTGTCTTAGCACCCATACTTCACCACAAAACCAAAGCGAACCCAAGCAGTCCCACATGATCAAGCATGGTTTATTAACCATGCCCCTGCTATCAGTAATGCGACCGTTGGGGGGTAGGTCATCCATCAAGCATGGAACAAGACACAGAGTGTCATTCATTGCTGATGCCCAGCACCAAATATCATATCTGGCAAATAGCAAGCACTCTAGACATGTGTTGAATGAGCCGAAGGATTAACACAGTCTAGGGAACAGGGCAGAGTGGGCATTCTTTGGAAGTCTGGAAGCGAGTAAGCAGGACAGCACTCTTTTGTCTTTGGCCTCTTCTCCCCACACCAAGCTCCTTCTCTAAAGTACATTTGATCATTTCAAAGCTACTCAGCCCAAGTTATACTAAATCCCCAGCACTGTGTAAAACGCCATGAGGCAGAAATCCATAAGAGGGGATACACTTCTTTTATATTATCATTATTACTATTTTTTTTTTCAGACAGAGTTTCACTCTTGTTGCCCAGGCTGGAGTGCAATGGCGTGACCTCGGCTCACCGCAACCTCCGCCTCCTGAGTTAAGTGATTCTCTTGCCTCAGCCTCCCAAGTAGCTGGGATTGCAGGCATGCACCACCACACCCGGCTAATTTTGTATTTTTAATAGAGATGGGGTTTCTCCATGTCGGTCATGCAGGTCTCAAACTTCCAACCTCTGGTGATCCACCTACCTTGGCCTCCCAAAGTGCTGGGATTAGACTTGAGCCACCATGCCCGGCCAAGAGCGGATACACTTCTTACAGAATTAAGGTGTTAGGGAGATAGCATAAACGCCCCCACCCGCACCACACCCCACTTCGCTCTCCTCTGCACTGTGCTGAATGTGAGTATAACTGCATTGTATTCTGATGGGTTCAACCCAATGAGGGTTGAGGTAAAGAACTCTGTTGAATCACTGAGGTAGTGTAGGTGTCTTTCCAAAAGACTGTGATAACACCTTGAAAAGAAGAGGTTCCTCAAACCAAAGAGAGAGAGAGAGTCTGGAAGGTAAGCCTTTAACCACCAGCAAACAGAACATATGTTGGAGTTTGGGGATTTTCTCCTGGGTGCGGGGTCAGACTTTTTGAAAGTAGGCATGTTAGAGGGTGCTCCTGAGTAAGAAGGGGTTAATGGCAAGCGGCTGTGGCACGGAAATGGGAGGGAGACAGAGGAGAGGCAGAGATGAAAAGGCCTTCTTCTGCTAACCAGAGCAGCCATCGCATATTGGTTCTGAGTTGATTCCAACCCCTCAAGCATCCTAGATCCAGCTTGGTGTTCTGTCCACTTTTCAAGTGGAAGTAGGACTCCAAACAGGCAGGCAGGGGCAATGGTAATTGACGAGCGCTGGCCAAGGAGAAGGTGGCCCTCAGAAACAAGAGTCACAGTGAAGAAGGCAAAGACCCCACTGCTGACCTCTCTCCACTGTGAACTTTCATGAAGGGTGTTTTCTGGGGTTTCCTTACAAAAGATAGTGCACATGGCCACAGTGTGGCCGGAGGGGATTCGGAAGAGCTGCGTGCAGGCAGCTGCCAAGTGTTTCAGATAACGGTGTGACCTTGGGCACATCACGTAATTTCCCTGGGCCTTAGTGTTCTCATTTATAAAATGAGAGGGTTAGTAGCAACCACATTACTAACAGGAACTTCCTGCTCTGGCATCGACTACCACCCTAAATACTCAAACGTGTGATACAGGCGAAGAACCGGAAGAACCATGACAAGGGGTCCACCTGTGGTATGTGGAATGCGCTTTGTGAAGAGGCAGGACTTTGAGCTGCAGCTGAGGAGGAGGAGGATGTAGGCATCTAGAGACAAGCGGGGAGAAACGAGAACAGTTGGAGCAGACTCAGAGGCTAGGATTTGGGAATAGATGGGTAAAACTAGGGAGACCCTCACTGCTGAGTCAGGAGGGCGTGTGAAGGGGCCGCCGGTAGTGCTCAGTGAGGAGCTGTGGGGCAGGGATGGGGGTTAACACTAAGAAGAGACCAGAAGGCCCCCTCACCGCCCTTATTTTCCCTTAGTCTCCAAACATCTATGCATTCAGCAGACATTTATGAAGCTCTGGGAGCCAGGCACTGGATGCTGGGGGTAGGGGGTGGGGGATGAGGGTAGGGAACACACAGAAAGAGAAAGGGAACTCGATGTAAATATGGGGACAAAATAAGTGGAACTGCCCCTTCCCTCTGCTTCTAAGAACCCTTTTCCCTCCAGGCACGTGGTGGAGTTTAACTTGATTTCACCAAATAACACAGTGGAGAAATGGTGGGGCAGGGGGCCATACTCAGAACCTTTACTTACAACGGAAAGATCTTCCAGCACGTTCCTTAACCCTCCTGAGCCTTGGTTTCTCTATCTATATAATGGGCATCATAACACCCCTCAAAGATAAGAATTACCTGAGATGAGGAGGTGATGCCACGGTAAACAGGATTGCTAATAAAATGAGACAAGTACATGGTCATGCTGGCATGCTGGTTACCGGTATTTTCACTGCTTTCATTTCAGAGAAGGAAAAAGGACAAAATGCAGTTCTAAGGAATTATACTGAGTTGTTCAAGGCAAGGGTGACTAAGCCTGCCCTTAAATGGGGCCTCAGGCTGCCCTCAGCCAGAAAACACCGTGGGTAATACTGCAGCCTACGTTTCTTCCATGTGTCAGCAACATGATAGACAGAATCTCTCTTTTGCTTGGCCAGTTCATGGGGCCCTGCAGTTCTGAGGACCAGTGGCACACACACAGCAAACAGAAAGACACAAGGTATACTGGGGTATAGTCAAGGACAGTTGCCAGATCCAATAAAGGATATGCAGTAAAATCTGAATTTCAGATAAGCAACCAAAATTTTCATTTGCTAAATATAGTAACCTTAGACCAATGAGAAAGTCAAAGCTACCTACAGGGTGAGTCCAAAAGGCTTGGTAGGGGAACATTCCAGCTTCCCCAGGCCTCTATCATTTAAAATGCAATGCTCCTCAACCAAGGTATTCACTCTTGGGGCAGGTTCCCTTTCAGGAGTCAAAATCCCACTATTGAACACTCAAAGAAAATAATGACAAGGAGCCGGGCACAGTGGCTCCTATCTGTAATCCCAGAACTTTGGGAGGCTAAGGCGGGCAGATCACGAGGTTAGGAGTTCAAGACCAGCCTGGCCAACACAGTGAAACCCCGTCTCTACTCAAAATACAAAAATTAGCTGAGCGTAGTGGAGGGCGCCTGTAGTCCCAGCTACTTGGGAGGCTGAAGCAGGAGAATCACTTGAACCCGGGAGGCGGAGGTTGCAGTGAGCCAAGATCAAGCCATTGCACTCCAGCCTGGGCAACAAGAGCAAAACTCCATCTCAAAAAATAGAAAAAGAAAATAATGACAAGGACCTGGAAGGTCCTTACACATGTCTAATTCAAACTGAACCTTTCCTTAAAGGAGGACCATCATAGGAAGAAGAGTTAGGGTGGGGGAGCAAGTTATGTCACTCTCTTGAAAACACCAAATTATGGAGAGAATAAAGGTTTTATTTCTGAAATTCACACAGTAGGTCATTGAGCGGGATGAGAGCCTAGAAGGTATGATGGTAACTAGACTTCTATCCAGCAGACACATTTATTTTAGCCACATCCGTCTTCATCTTCTCAGATGCCCATTGGAGTTAGCTGCCTGGTTAGCCTTGAGGTGTAGTAATGAGCCATTACAAGTATAAATTACTTTCTTAGAATGAAGATTCCAAAGAGAGATCCCGAATTTACTGGCCCAAGGGAGGAGACTGCATCATTAGTTAATAAGAGGGAGCCACAAGGGGAGACTGGAATTGCGGCTGACATGTTTACCGTTACAGTCTCTTTCAGTCCCTTCTTGTGTGCCATCAAAAACTCTGGGACTTGATTAGAAATTGCTTAAGTTTGAGGGGAAAGGGGATAGAGAAATAGTAACTAAAGGGTTCAAGGGTCCCTTCCTTCTTCCCCTTCTCCTTCCCCTTCCCTTTCCCTTCCTTTCCTTTCCCTTCTTTTCTTTTCTCTTTTCTTTCATTTTCCTTTTCTTTTCTTTTTTTTGAGACAGGGCCTCACTCTGCCACCCAGGTTGGAGTGCAGTGGCACAATCTCAGTTCACTGCAGCCTCAACCTGCCTGGCTCAAGCAATCTTCCCACCTCAGCCTTCCAAGTATCTGGGACTAGAGGTGTGCACCACTATTCCCAGCTAATTTTTAAATTTTTTGTAGAGACAGGGTCTCACTGTTGCCCAGGCTGGTCTCAAACCCCTGAGCGCAAGCAGCTCTCCCACCTCAGCCTCTCAAAGTGCTGAGATAACAGGCGTGAGCCACCACACCAGGCCAAAGTTTACTTTTTTTTTTTTTCCAGACAGGGTCTCCCTCTGTTGCCTAGGCTGGAGCGCAGCGGCATAATCTTGGCTCACTGCAACTTCTACCTCCCGGGTTCAAATGATTCTCCCACCTCAACCTCCCAAGTAGCTGGGACTTACAGGCGCACACCACCACATCTGGCTAATTTTTGTATTGTTTGGCAGAGACAGGGTTTCATCATGTTGGCCAGGCTAGCCTCAAACTCCTGATCCACCCGCCTCCCAAAGTGCTGCAATTACAGGCGTTAGCCATTGCACCTGGCCCAAAGGTATCTTTTTGAAGTGATTAAGATGTTCTATCCAAAGCAAGGATGTCTTATTTTTAAAAAAATAATAATAAAAAGGAAAAATGAAAAAAAAAAATTTCTAAATTTACTGTGTAAAATGACTGTTTAAATGTTCCCAGACTGACTGTGTGTGGGTTGCACATGCCTGTGAATACACTAGCATCCACTGAACTGTACAATTTAGTTTTTATTTATTTCTTTTGTTTGTTTTTATTTTTTTGAGATGGAGTCTCGCTGTTTCCCAGAGCCTGCCCCCAAGTCTGGAGTGCAGTGGCGTGATCTCAGCTCACTGCAACCTCCACCTTCCAAGTTCAAGCAATTCTCCTGCCTCAGCCTCCCAAATAGCTGGGATTACCAGCATGCACCACCACATTCGAATAATTTTTTTGTATTTTTAGTAGAGATGGGGTTTCCCCATGTTAGCTAGGCTGGTCTCAAACTCCTAACCTCAAGTGATCTACCTGCCTCGGCCTCCCAAAGTGCTGGGATTACAGGTGTAAGCCACCACACCCAGGCTGAACTATACAATTTAAATGGGTGAATTGTACAACATATGAATAGTACTGTAATAAAGCTGTTTTAATTTTTAATTCTGGTATTTTGGAACACGAGGAGCACATAAGACACTGATCAAGAACACTAGTCATAAGTACCTGCAGGGGCAACGAAGGCAATGAGAGAGACGGCTGCTTTCATTTCTTTTTTTCTACTCTGATAGAGTCCTGAGCCCAGGAATCTTCCACTTTCCTCTTAACGCCTATTAGGAAAATAAAACAGCAGCTCAAATGTTTCCTGATCTTCAGTCTCCATCGAGGTTTGGAGGCTATGACAAATTGAGGGGGCTTTCCCCAAACACTAGGGACGGAAGCCCACACTCCATTCTAGCTGAGAGTTGCCAGGTCAGGGAATAGGCCAGGTACTGAGAAAGTTTTTCTGTAACAAGATTTTTTTTTGTCACAAGATGGAAATCTAGATTTGTGTATGCTTGTGTGCCTGTGTAATATCTTAAATTTTAAACATGGCCAACTGATTCACTTTTTAAAGATGGGAGCTGGGCATGGTGGCTCACACCTCTAATCCCAGTGACTCCAGAGGCTGACGCAGGAGGATTGCTTGAGCCCAGGAATTTGAGGTTACGATGAGCTGTGATCATGCCACTGTACTCCAGCCTGGGCAACAGACTCTGTCTCTAAAAAAATTAAATTAAATTAAAAAGGTTGGGCAAGACAACAGTGCACAGAAGAGCAAACAAACATCTTCGGGGTCTGCTATTACCATAAACTCTCTGTTGGCAACCTCTCACCTAGGGTCCCTCTTCCCTGGGCAAGGGGCCCTGGTCTGCAAGCCTTAGACACACTGCCTCACCTGATGAATGACATTGTGAATAAGAGATCAGCTTTTAGCTTTGTTGTGGTTATCTTAAAAAGCAATAGCCCAAAGGGTGGAACAACCCAATATCAGGTGAATGAATATACAAAATGTGATACTGTCCATTACAACAGAATATTCTTCAGTCTTTAAGAAATGAAGTGCTAGACATGCCTTAACATAGATGGACTGTGAGCGTATCACGATAAGTGAAAGAAGCCAGACACAAAAGTCCATATATTGCATGATGCCTTTTTTTTTTTGAGACGGAGTCTCACTCTGTCACCCAGGCTGGAGTGCAGTGGCACCATCTCGGCTCACTGCAACCTCCGCCTCCCAGGTTCAAGTGGTTCTCCTGCCTCGGCCTCCAGAGTAGCTGGGACCAATAGCACCCACCAGCACACCTGGCTAATTTTTGTATTTTTAGTAGAGATGGGGTTTCACCATGTTGACCAGGCTGGTCTCAAACTCCTGACCTCAGGTGATCCACCTGCCTCGGCCTCCCAAGGTGCTAGGATTACAGGTGTGAGCCACCACACCCCGCTGCATGATTCCATTTATATGAAAAATCTAGAATAGATAAATCCATAGGTACAGAAAGCACATCAGTGGTTTCCAGGGGCTGGGGGAAGGTGGGATGAGGAGTGACTTCTTAAATGGAAACAAGGGTCTCTGTGGGGGATGATGAAAATGTGTTGGAACTAAGTAGAGGTGATGGTTATACAATATTGTGAATGTACTAAATGCCACGGAATCTTACACTTTAAAATAGTTAACCTTATGTTATGTACATTTTGGTCTAAAAAAAGAAGGCAACAACATCTAGGATAAGAAAATCAGATATGTGGCCGGGCATGGTGGCTCACACTTGTAATCCCAGCATTTTGGGAGGCCGAGGTGGGAAGATTACTTGAGGTCAGGAGTTCGAGACCAGTCTGGTCAACATGGTAAAACCCCATCTCTACTAAAAATACAAAATTAGCTAGGTGTGGTGGCGCACCCCTGTAATCCCAGCTACTAGGGAGGCTGAGGCAGAAGAATCGCTTGAACCCAGGAGGTAGAGGTTGCAGTGAGCCAAGATCATGCCACTGAACTCCAGCCTGGGCAACAGAGTAAGACTTAATCTCAAAAAAAAAAAAAAAACAGAAAATCAGATATGTGGGGAGAATTTCACAGTCACCCTAATGAGTAATAGGTACCACCTAACACAAAGGCTCCCCAGAGCATCAACATAGGAGTAGAGTTCTCTGGCCTTTTTAGAGAGGGCACAGGACATGTACAAGTGAAGACACATGGCAGAAAGAGCATGTAATACTCAGCAACTGGCAAGAATTTGGTGGGGGGTAAATCTATGTGAAAATGAAACCTCTCAAAGTTAATACATATTTTGGATGCCTAGGCGAGATTCACCATGGTAATCCGAAAGAGCATCACTTCCCAAAAGAATGTTTTACACCTCAGCAAAAATGTCTGTTCATAAACAAAATGATGCTACGCTCATTTATACTAGGAGTCTCTCCATTCCCAGAAGTCCACCATTTCCCATTCAGATTTCAAATGTGGAATATTTGATCTGTGACTCTGCAAAAACTAGCATCCAAGTAGAGTACAGGGGAATATCGTTTGCAGTCATTAATTTATTTTCCTCTTATTTACACCACCTGGTATCAAACTTACTTTTTCTTTTTTTTTTTGAGAGACAGATCTTACTGGGTAGAGTAAGATCTTACTAGGCTAGAGTGCAGTGGCGCAATCATAGCTCACTGCAGCCTCAACCTCCTGGGCTGAGGCAGTCATCCCACCTCAGCCTCCCTAGTAGCTGGGACCACAGGCATCCACTTGGCTTAATTTGTTTGTTTTTTTGTTTTTGAGATGGAGTTTTACTCTTGTTGCCCAGGCGGGAGTACAATGGCGTGATCTCGGCTTACTGCAACCTCCGCCTCCTGAGTTCAAGTGTTTCTCCTGCCTCAGCCTCCTGAGTAGCTAGGATTACTGTCATGCGCCACCACGCGTGGCAAATTTGTATTTTTAGTAGAGGTTTCTCCATGTTGGTCAGGCTGGTCTTAAACTCCCGACCTCAGGTGATCTACCTGCCTCGGCCTCCCAAAATCTGGAATTATAGGCATGAGCCACCACGACTGGCCAATTTTTGTATTTTGTTGTAGAGACAGGGCCTCACTCAGGCTGGTCTCAAACTCCTGAGCTCAGGCAATCCGCCTGCCTCAGCCTCCAGTGATGGGATTACAGGAGTGAGCCACCGCGCCCAGCCTCTTACTTCTTCTTGTCAAACTGAAATGACACTCTGAACCTTAGTTAGGTTTACTAACCCCCTCATCCAATTTAGAATCAATGCAAACAATTTGGGGCATACATTTTTATAAAAACATTACACAATTTTTTATTCAATGAACCAACTTT
>CAUYLG010056360.1:0-103595 GCA_963573385.1 Cacajao melanocephalus | reverse complement strand
GCGCTGGCGACCCATGTGGCTCTTCCACCGGGAATCTCCTGGTCTGTGGGTAACAAAAATTCGTCTGAAAGTGTGACATCCACTTGCTCTCTGCGCTTTCACTGGGAGCTACAATCCTGAGCTGCTGCTAATTGGCCATCTTGGATCTGTCTCTTTTCTTTTTTTTTCTTTTCCTTTTTTTTTTTTTTAAAGATGGGGTTTCACCATGATGGCCAGGCTGGTCTTGAACTCCTGACCTCAGGTGATCCACCCACCTCAGCCTCCCAAAGTGCTAGGATTACAGGCATGAGCCACCACCACACCCAGCGAAACTTGTTTTTTCTTTTTAAATTTATTTTTCTTTTTAAAAATTTGTTTATTTTTTAACAAAGTTCAGCACTTTGGGAGCCTGAGACAGGTCGATCACCTAAGGTCAGAGTTTACTTTGGACTAGCATGGAAGAGCAAATCTCCATGGGCCTTGGAGTAGTGTAGATTTGTGATCAATTTCTGCTTTGACACTAGCTTACCATGTAGGGTAACCTTTAGCTCTGTAAGTCTTAATTTTTTTTCATCTCTAAAATGGGGATGTCACCTAGCTCAAAACATTGTCTCAAGAATAGTCTTCAAAACACCTAAAGTTTTATATATATCAATAAAATAAAAAGTTTTAAAAGAGGCTAGGTATAGTTGCTCATGCCTGTAATCCCAGCACTTTGAGAAGCCGAGGCAGGAGAATGGCTTGAGGCCAGAAGTTCAAGACCAGCCTGGGCAACATAGCAAGACCCTGGCCCTACAAAAAAAATTTTTTTTTAATGAACAAGCCAGTAAAAAACTGAAAAAATGTATGAATGTGCTAGTCACAGAGTAAGAAAATAGCCTTTTACAGAGTCAAACATGAGAAAGGACGTCCAGCCTCTCTGATGATCAAAGAAATGCAAATCAAAGCAACAATGAGATATAATTTTTCAGATATCAGATTGGCAGAGATTAAAAAGATTCATAATACCTATGTTGGCAAAGGTTTAGGGAAGCAGGCAGTCTCATACACTGGGGGGTGAGTGTACATTGACTTTGTACATGTGTGGGGTAGTTTAGCCTTGCTTGTTAAAACTATAAATGTTCATACTCTTTATTCCAGAAGTTACTTTCTTAGAAACTTAATTTTTCTTTTTAAATTTATTTTTCTTTTTAAAAATGTATTAACAAAGTTCAGCTCTCTGATTCAGGCAACTTATTTTTTTATGTATATCTGTACAAGTGGGCAAAAACGTATGTATTATTGTAATACCATATCAAAGTGGCAACAACTCAAATGTCCACTAGCAGAGAATTTGTTATGATACAGACATGAAATGAAATACTATGCAGAAAATGAAAGGAATGAGGAAACACTCTTTTTATGTGAAAAGGTGTTCACAGGCCAGGCGCAGTGGCTCATGCCTGTAATCCCAGCACTTTGGGAGGCCGCGGCAGGTGGATTACTTGCGGTCAGGGGTTTGAGACTAGGCTGGGCAACCCCGTCTCTACCCAAAATACAAAAATTAATGGGGCATGGTGGTGGGTGCCTGTAGTCCAGCTACTCAGGAGGCTGAGGCGGGAGGATTGCTTGAAGCTGGAAGGTGGAGGTTGCAGTGAGCTGAGATAGCACCACTGCACTCCAGCCTGGGCAACGGGGTGAGACTCTGTTTCAGAAACAAAAAACAAAGCAAAGCAAACAAAACTTCATAGAGGCTAGGACAAGAAGCACTAAACACTCATTAGCAACATGATGAGTGACTTCTCTTTTCAGATCTGTTAGGACAGAAGCAAGTAGCGGTGCCAGAATTCATTGATTCATTCGACAGACATTGCTGAGCAGCTGCTGTGAGTCAGGCACTGTGGTAGGTGCTGGATTTATGTAAACAGATAATTACTCCAAGTATTATAGGGGATGTTGTGATAGGAGACAGCAACTCCCATATGTCGTGGTAAGGATAACAGAGGAATCACTGGCAGCACTGAAATAGGAGCTCCGAAAGAGCAGGGACTTTGCTTTCTCCATAACATTTTGGAACAGTGCTTGGCACATAGTAGTTGTTTGATGTATGAAATTTGCTAAATGAACGAATGAATGAATTTGTGGAGTCAGGGTCCCAACAGAAGATGCACTTGCGTTACGATAATTGGAGGAGGGGCTCCTTATAGGGAGACAGAGTTATGTGTGGGCTGTAGGAGAATCACAGGGACCAGGCAGGATCCCAGGCTGGTGGAGAGACATCGTCACAACCCCTAGGCTGGCAGGGAGGAGAGGGTTGAGGTCACTGGAACTGGGAGGGGACCAGACTCTCCCTCCCTCTGATCTCTTGCCAAATCTACACAGGAGTCACGGGACAGAGAACCCAAAACAGTCCACCCAGGTTGCCTAGAGCATACCTCAAGATGTCTTTCACAGACTCCTGATTCCTTACAATGGTATTGGGCACCAAACTCCATGAAGAACCCTGTGAGATAAACAGTATCATCCCCATTTTAAAGCTGAAAACTGTAACAAATTCAAAACATTTCATAGACGAAACAGATGAGTTAGGTAACCTACCCAAGGTTATGACCAGTAAGATGCTATTAAGTACTGTGCTAAGAAATGCCATCATACTGGTGGAAATTGAAGCCCAGGATGGGCCACAGTGACAGTACAGATAGCGGTGTGGCTTGGTGGCCGAGAGCCTCGCTTTTGGAGTCCACATGCAGACTGGATCGTTGGAAGGGGTGGGGCAAATTACTTCTCTGGGCCTCAGTTTCTCCATCTGTACAAAGAGATAATACCCAACTTTTGGGAATTTTTGTGAGGATTAAATAAGACAACGATTATGGAATGTCTGATACTTAATCGACTCCACTAAATAATAGGTGATATCAAACAAAAGAAGACCTTAACTCTGGCTGGCTGGGTGCAGTGGCTCATGCCTGTAATCCCAGCACTTTCGGAGGCTGAGGCCTGAGGATCACTTGAGCCCAGGAGTTCCAGACCAGCCTGGGCAATATAGTGAGACGTCATCTCTACAAAAAGATTTAAAAATGAAGTGGAAGATCGTTTGAGTCCAGGAGGTTGAAGCTGCAATGAGCCACGATCACACCACTGTATTCCCATCCTACCTGGGTGACAAAGTGAGATCCTCAACAAAAAAAAAGAAAGAAAGAAAGACCTGGCAAGATGTGGTGGCTCACGCCTGTAATCCCAGAACTCTGAGAGGCCAAGGTGGGCGGATCACGAGGTCAGGAGATCGAGACCATCCTGGCTAACACAGTGAAACCTCATCTCTACTAAAAATACAAAAAATTAGCTGGGCGTGGTGGCACACACCTGTAGTCCCAGCTACTTAGGACGCTGAAGGAGGAGAATCGCTTGAACCTGGGAGGCAGAGGTTGCAGTTAGCCGAGACTGCACCACTGTACTCCAGCCTGGAGACAGAGGGAGACTCTCTGTCTCAAAAAAAAAAAAAAAAATAGACTTTAACTCACATGAACCATGCAAGTGTTAAACCTCTGGAAATATGCCAGAATGCGAAGTGTTTCCTCTTGGGTTGGGGAGTGTGGTTGTTCAATTTTTGTTCACTACTTGAATTTTTCCATTATTGACCAGGACCACATGACTTTGGGAGTCAGGAAAGCCAGGTGCTGCCTCTCTCCCCACCTCATTTGCTTTTATCAGGGCCTCCTGTGTCCCTGCCTCTGCTTTCTCTGTTGGCCTCAGGCCTCTGGATTCCGGTCCGAGTGGCCAGGGTGGCCAGTGTATGCAGCAGTGGCAGACCTTGTACTCCATATAGGATTCAGTGACTTGAGGCTGCCCTTCCTGCAAACACCACCTCCCTCCTGAGGGCGGGGAGAATGTGGAGAGAGAGCCTGAGGCAATGATTTGGATCCCTGTAACTTTCAGACTTTGATCCTAGTTTGACTTGTTTTCCAACTGGAGTTCTAATTGCTCAGCCTCCTGGAGCAGACTCTCCTTGCTATGAGATGATAGGTTATGTCAATATTAATAATAATCCTGCAAAATGAGTATCATCCACATTTTATAGGTAAGAGAACTGAGGCTTAAAGAAATTACATCAATTTGGCTAAAACTGGCAGGGTGCAGTGACTCACACCTGTAATCCTAGCACTTTGGGAGGCCGAGGCAGGTGGATCACTTGAGGTCAGGGGTTCGAGACCAGCTTGGTTAACATGATGAAATCCTGTCTCTACTAAAAATATAAAAATTAGCCAGGCATGGTGGTGCATGTCTGTAATCCCAGATACTTGGGAGGTTGAGGAAGGAGAATCACTTGAATCCAGGAGGCAGAGGTTGCAGTGAGTCGGGATTGCGCCACTGCCCTCCAGCTTGTGTGACAGAGCGAGACACTGTCTCCAAAAAAAAAAAAAAAGGCTAAAATTCTACATTTGGTAATTGGCAGAGTTGTGGCCAATTTGAACCCTTTTGCCTTCAAAGGCTGTACTTTCTGAAGCCTTCAGTATGTTTTTCAGAGAAAAAGTTTAAATTTGCTAATTATAAAAACAATGCCAGATTACAATTGGAAAATATGTAAAGTAGGAGAAACACTTCCACGAAGCCATAGCCAGTACCCATGCTTCCTGTAGGATTTTGTGCTTTGGTTTTTTCCAACATTATAGTACACGCCTTGTTCCACAGTATTAGTTCTGTAAAGCTTTATATTCAATGGCTGCCTAACCATCCCTCAGCGGATACAGCATCATTTACTTAAACAATTCCCTATTGTCGAACCTTCCAGCTGCCTCTAGTTCTTTATTGTCAACAGTGTGCTGCGAAGAACATGGTTTTATTCAGAAAGCGTTTTCTGTTTGTCCCGTTTCCTTAAGGTAGTTTCCCAGAAGTGGAATTACTTGTTCAAAGGCTATTAGCATTTTAACCCTCTTCCTGCATCTTGCCAAAGCATTCCCCCAAAGGGTGTCACTGTCGACTTTTCCTGCCAGCAGCTTGTGACAGTATTTTGAGGACAGCTTTCTACTCTAACTGGTTCTTTTTCTTCTCTCTCCAAAGCCTCATAAGGAGAATGGCTCAGAGCGTGGTGGAAGTCATGGAGGACTCGAAGGGGAAGGCACAGGAGCACCTCCTGGCAAACGGAGGTAAGTGGGGCGGCCCTCTGATGTGGAGTGCGGTCTCCTGGCTCTGTCCAAAACAGAGTCACCTTGGTTGTGGCCACACAGTAATCACTGAGTTGACCCAGGCCTCAGCGGATGCTCTGGATTGATACCTTGGGCAGAGCTCTGCACTCACTTTTTTTTTAAGACAGAGTCTCACTCTGTCCCCCAGGCTGGAGTGCAGTGGTGCAATCTCGGCTCACTGCAACCTCTGCCTCCTGGGTTCAAGCCATTCTCCTGCCTCAGCCTCTCGAGTAGCTGGGACTGCAGCTGCACACTGTCTCGCCTGGCTAATTTTTTGTATTTTAGTAGAAACAGGGTTTCACCGTGTTTCCCAGGCTGGTCTCAAACTCCTGAGCTCAGGCAATCTGCCTGCCTCAGCCTCTCAAAGTGCTGGGATTACAGGCGTAAGCCACTGCACCCAGCCAATTATTATTATTTTCTGAGACGTGGTCTTTCCCAGGCTGGAGTGTGGTGATGTGATCATAGCTCACTGCACCCTCAACCTCCCAGGCTCAAGGGGTTC
This sequence comes from Cacajao melanocephalus, assembly GCA_963573385.1. Lineage (NCBI taxonomy): Eukaryota > Metazoa > Chordata > Mammalia > Primates > Pitheciidae > Cacajao > Cacajao melanocephalus. The sequence continues at coordinate 97,952 of CAUYLG010056360.1, read as the reverse complement.
TCCCACTCACCACCACTGGCTAATATTTTTTATTTTTCATAGAGACAGCATCTCGCTATGTTGCTCAGGCTGGTCTTGAACTCCTGGGCTCAAGGGATCCTCCTGCCTTGGTCTCCCAATGTGCTGGGATTCCAGGTGTGAGCCACTGTTCCTGGCTGGGGCACCACTTTAGCTCATCTGCATGGCTAGGTTTGGGAGCTGCGCCCCTTCATCAGTTACTGGCTCTGCAGTCCCGCCTCTACTCTAGCCTGCTGCTGAACTCCTCAGTGCGTTGGAGTTGAACACGGGGTCCAGGGGGCTTAGCCGGCTTCCTACTGTTTGCCCTCCACCCTCTCCAGAGTCACCACTCTCCCCACCTGGATAGTTCTGCCCTCCTCACCCCCTCTGATTTATCCCTTCCCCCAAAGGAGGTGTGAAAAATGCCTTCCCGTGTGGAGGAAGACCTCTAGCCAGTCTTCAGCTGCCATCAGGTCAATAAGAACAGAGGCTGTACCCTGAAGGCTCCCTGCATGGAGTCACGCTGGGAATGTGGGCCTCCCCTGAGCTGATAGGAGCAGCCTTTAGATTCCAATGATGTTTTGGCCCATTAACTGTGTGCATACTATTTCAGTGCATTTAAAATGTGCAAGACAAAACCTTTGAGACTTTGGAAACTTTAGAATGAAATGTTGCCTGGGCTAGGTGGCTCCAGCACTTTGGGAGGCCAAGATGAGCAGATCACAAGGTCAGGAGATTGAGACCATCCTGGCCAACATGGTGAAACCCCGTCTCTATTAAAAATACAAAAATTAACTGGGTGTGGTGGTGCGTGCCTGTAGTCCCAGTTACTCAGGAGGCTGAGGCAGGAGAATTGCTTGAACCAGGGAGTTGGGGGTTGCAGTGAGCCGAAATCATGCCATTGTACTCCAGCCTGGTGACAGCGTGAGACTCCATCTCAAAAAAAAAAAAAAAAAAAGGGATGAAATGTTTAAATATTTGTAGAGATAATTAAACTTACATGATTCTATGCATATATATATTTTGAGAATAGAGATAATACTGGGCCAGTGTGGTGGCTCATGCCTGTAATCCCAGTACTTTGGGGAGCTGAGGGGGATGGATCACCTGAGGTCAGAAGTTCAAGACCAGCCTGGTCAACATGGTGAAACCTCGTCTCTACTAAAAATACAAAAAAAAATTAGCTGGGTATAGTGGTGCACACCTATAATTTCAGTTACTTGGGAGGCTGAGGCAGGAGAATTGCTTGAACTTAGGAGGCAGAGGTGGCAGTGAGCCAAGATCGCACCATTGTACTCCAGCCTTGGTGACAGAGTGACAGTCTGTTTCAAACAAACAAAAAACAACAATAGATAATACTGTATTTTGACTCTACCTTTTCCATGTTTAGAAATAGTTAGGTATGCAGATACTGACCATGTGTCACAGTGCCGCAGGAGTCAGCACAGTCGCATGTTCTGCAGGCGTGCCGCCCAGGAGCAGTAGCTTCTGCCAGATAGCCTAGGTGTGTGGGAGGCCAGACCACCTAGGTTTTTGTAAGTGCCCTCTATGATGTTCACACAATGACAAAAATCTCCTAATGACACGTTTCTTAGAATGTATCTCTGTCATGAAGCAATGCACGACTGTATATACTACATATTTATAATAACATTTATATCATTTGTTATAAATATAACATACATATTTTTCCCTCCTGAAAACATGAGGAGACTTTTTTTTCAAGATGGGGTTTCACTCTTGTTGTCCAGGCTGGAGTGCAATGGTGCAATCTCAGCTCACTGCAACCTCCGCTTCCTGGGTTCAAGAGATTCTCCTGCCTCCGCCTCCCAAGTAGCTGGAATTACAGGCATCCAACACCACATCCAGCTAATTTTTTGTATTTTTAGTAGAGACAGGGTTTCACCATGTTGTTCAGGCTGGTCTTAAATCCCCGACCTCAGGTGATCCACCCACCTCAGCCTCCCAGGGTGCTAGGATTACAGGCGTGAGCCACTGCAGCTGGCCAAGGAGACTTTTTATTTGGCTGTTTAAGTTGACAAATGGAAATGGTCCTGCCCTCTTGGCTTTGTGTGTCTCTGTGGTTTAATAACTCCGCCTTATTATATTGCAGGCTTGAAAGAAAAAATGAAATGTTTAAAGAGTAGGTTATGCATTGTTTGCTGTGTCTGTGCTCGGTGTGACACCCGCATGTCCTGGGGAGGTGGAATCTCGGTCTGGCTGTAGGGGTACGGTGATCAGGTTACGACGATTTCTCAAGTAACAACCTCGTAACTTGGTCATGCTATCCATATGACACAGAGAGCCACCGTCTCATCCCCTCCCCTCTGTCCTGCTACCCCTGCCCCTCCTGAGCAGGCTGCATGCCACCTGGAAGCTGGGAACACTTTGACCTTGCGGAGGTCAAGGTGAACTCCCGTCTCTTTCTGTGTGTGGTCTGCTTCTTGCTTCGATGCTGACGCGGTGTCCTGACCGCCCGCTCGTTGAGGCTGTCTGTTTTATGGACACTGGGAGCTTACACTCCAGGCTTCGCTTTGTGTGGCCTTCATTGGGATTCAGACACACAAGGAGCCTCCCAGGGCGGTCCCGGTGCTCAAACAGATCTTTCCTTGTGTGAATGTTAGAGGGAGCCATTTGCTTTGGATTTTCTCCAGCCTGCTCAAACTGGTGGAATTAAAAATAGCAAATCATTTTAGGTTGAATGAAAACCTTTAGAGATTGGCAGTTACCAAATGCCTTCCCAAGTGCAGTCTGTCCGTCACACTGAGATTTTTTGCTGATGCTAAGAAAAAATCTCCTTGTCAAGTTAACCACATGGGTCTGATTTCCCAGGAGGCCATTTCTAGGGCCAGGACCGAAAGGCTGACTTCAGGTGGAGAGCTACTTTCCTACGTGAACAACAGAGGAACTTAAGCTCACGTGAAAATAGTGATCAAAATGCTTATATTTTATGCAAAATTAATGTACCTTAAGTTAGATGTAATTGTTATGCAGTATCCATCCCCAGTCCCGATGGCGCCAGCAGTGGCCTCTCTTCTCAGGAGGAGAAAATTCAGCTTGGTTTGTTGAATGGGCTTTATGACCTCTGGGCTTCCTGTGAGTCGGGTCTCAACTTCCCAAGACTAGAGCTGGTAAAGCACATTCTGAAGCCTGGAGGCTGTAGGGAGGCTGAGGTGGGAGGATTGCCTGGGGCCAGGAGTTCGAGCCTGTAGTGCACTGTGGTCATGCCTGTGAATAGCCACCACACTCCAGCCTGGACAACATAGCAAGACCTTGTCTCTTAAAAAAAAATAATAAAGGCCAGGCATGGTGGCTCATGCCTATAGTCTCAACACTTTGGGAGGCAGAGGCGGGCAGATCATAAGGTCAGGAATTTGAGACCAGCCTGGCTAATGTGGTGAAACCCCAACTCTACTAAAAATACAAAATTAGCCAGGCATGGTGGCGCACACTTGTAATCCCAACTACTCAGGAGGCTGAGGCAGAAGAATCACTTAAACTCGGGAGGCAGAGGTTGCAGTGAGCCAAGATCACACCACTACACTCCAGCCTGGGCAGCAAGAGCGAAACGCCGTCTCAAAAATAAGACAAAACAAAACAAAACAAACAATACAGCATGCACTCTGAATCAGCCCAGAGAGACCCTTAAAACTGAGTTTGACTTGGGCTTTTCCAATATTACCTGAATGAGGAAATCTTTCTCTTCTGCAGGGCACTCGTGTGAGTGAGAGGCACGCACTGTTGCATTTTAATCCCATCTCCTCCAGGGGCATTTAGGGCACCACTGCCAGCAGCCGGTCAGACCTGGTCCACAAGTCATGTCTGGATTTTCCTTCCTCACCTGTAGGTGGACTGAACGGTCTCACAGGCTCTCGGCTTCGTCTGGGCACCTGCTGTTTCTGCTTGTCCCTTGCCTCTAGCTGAGCTGGGAGCAGGGAAGGACACAGACAGCTTCCATTGCAGCCAGGCTGGTAAACACACCTTGCCTGGCCTGGGCCCTGGAATGCCCATAGAACACAGAAACCCTTGAGGCTTGCCGGGTGATGGGCGGCAGCCTGGGTGTCACAGCCCTTATATGCTGCCTGCTAGGCAGGCCTCATTTTGGTTCTCAGACAAGATAATTATTGCTAAAGAGCTGCCAGCCTGTGCGCAGCATATTTTGATGTGGGGTGAGCCTAGCTGGGTCATGGTCTGACCTCACAGGCCCTCAGCCCAGGTCCCCATCACCCCGTCTGAGGTCCAGGCTTGAGTGACTGCAGCCCAGGCAAGGGAGGCCAGGCCTGTGTGTTCCAAGCAGCAGAGAGCAGGCTGTGATCCTGTGAGTACAGAAGGCCAGAGGGGCTGCGTTCACGCCTGTAATCCCAGCATTTTGGGTGTGTCAGCCTCATTCTGCCAAGGAGAGGTCTTAATCTGTCAACTAGAGACATTTAGTCAAAGGAGACTCCTATATTATTTCACAATAATTCTGGGTCACTTTGCTCAGAGAGGTTAAGGAGCTTATATCAGGTCACACAGCCAGCAAAAGTCGGAATGGGCATTTAAATGTGGGCCTTACTGGTTCGAAAGCCCTCATTCCTACCACTGTTTTACTGGCTCCCAAATACCTCCCAGCAAGTTTTCATTGGCTTGTGGGAAATCAGAAAAATAAAGACAAGCGGTATTTTTTGTTTTTTGCTTTTTTTTCTTTTTCCAAAAATATATAAATCTTGTTTTAAAAAGCAATATCTGGCCAGGCATGGTGGCTCATGCCTGTAATGCAGCACTTTGGGAGGCCGAGGCAGGCAGATCACCTGAGGTCAGGAGTTCGAGACCAGCCTGGCCAGCATGGTGAAATCCCGCCTCTGCTAAAAATATAAAAATTAGCCAGGTGTGCTAACATGTGCCTGTAATCCCAGCTACTCAGGAGGCCAAGGCAGGAGAATCTCTTGAACCCAGGAGGCAGAGGTTGCAGTGAGCCACTGCACTCCAGCCTGGGCGACAGAATGAGATCCATCTCAAAAAACAAAAATAAAGGAGGCCAGAGGGATGGCAGAGGACTGTCCTCAGACTACATTCTTTCCAAAGGCAACGTGTGTGGACAGGGAAAGCCTTGGAGGCCTGACCCGGGGCAAGGCTTAGTGTACACAGCTGAAGTTGGTGCCCAGGACATGAGAGCTGATGGTGAGGAGGAGGCGGTCACAGTTACACACTCAGAGGCTTCTGGCGGCCGCTGCAGCGGGACGTTGTCTCGGACTGCCCTGAGAGTCTGTCTGTACCAGGCATGTGCTGGGCATGTGGAGGTGACACACAGTCTTTGCCTTCTGGAAGCCATAGCCTTGCTGGGGACAGACCCACGGTGCCACAAGTGCCATGATGGAAACAGGGACTGCACTGCAGGAAGGGGAATCAGTCCTGGAGGAGTTGTAGGGCAGGGGTGCTTCAGGTGGAAAGGGGGACCTCAGCCCTTGGGTCTGAATGCCATGAAGACCTTGGACTTGGTGCAAATGGCCAGAGACAAGAGCTTGATCTGAAATATATCTTTTCCAAGCCACGGAGACATTGCAAGCTGACACCACAGTCGTGGTTGCCAGGAGGAGTCTGTCAATGTTTTGAGCATGTTTATGGAGCACTTGCTCTTGCAGGGCACTGCGACAGGTTCTGGGGACACAGAGACCAGTGAGTCACAGTCTCTGCCCTCGAGGAACCCAAGAGAGCACAAGGAGAGGAATTCAGGCCAGCAGGGACAGGGGCAGTCGGGCTGCCTATGGAAAGGCCTGTCCTGCGTGTTGAAGGACAGGCACTCCTCTCTGTGAGAGAAGGGTGGGGAGCTATGTGGGACTCACGGGGTGTCAGAGGGGATGAGGTAGGAGGCGGAGGGAAGAGTTGGATGGGACGGCACACACCGCCCTGCCGTCTCCCATCCTGGGCGGCTGCTTGGTGCCTTGAGGCTGGTTCCTGGCTTGTTGGGTGGGTCTGGGCTCGTGGTGGGAGATGAGCTTGCCTGTGCCTGCGCAGTGGGGTCCCAGAGGTGAGTTTCGCTGCTGTTCCTGCCACAGGAACATCATCCTCCTGGGTACCTTCCGACCACTCCCTGCTCTGATGGGCCTGACTCCTTGACTTCCTCCCTGGGCCTGCACCCTTGCTACAGGGTCATTCTTTCCTGTGTGTGGCTATACCGAAGCCTTTATTAATACTCTGACTGATACTAATGTCTGAGTTCGCCTGGGCTGCCATCACAAAAGCCACAAACTGGGCAGCTTACACCACAGTCATTCATTTTCTTATGGTTCTAGAGGCTGGAAGTCCGAGATCAGACATGCTGGCTTCTCCCGAGGACTCTCTACCTGGCTGGTAGACGGCCACCTTCTTGCTGTGTCGTCTCATGGCCTTTCCTAGTACATGCATGAGCAAAGAGCAAGGCTCCAACTCTCTGCTGTCCCTTCTTGTGTGTGTGTGTGTGTGTGAGAGTGTGTGTGTGAGCAACATGGCTGTTTGTTCACCTGGGTGTAGGTGGGCTGAAGCTGAAAAGGGCGTCAGCCTCTGCTGTCCCTTCTTATAGAGCCTTGAATCCCATTGGATCAGGGCCCCACCCTTAGTGCCTCATAGGTACTCTTGTCAACAGGCCAGGACTTGCCATGTTAATTCCAACACCAGCATCCTATCTCTGTAAAACAGAATTCTCCCAAGGACCTCGTCCGAGTCCCAGTGGTCTAGAAGGTGTCTGCGTGTGGTTCCCGGGCAGCTTCCAGCTGCAGCATGGCTGTGCCCGCCTAGTGGACCGGGCAGGGAAGGGAGCCGTGGCCCTGGTGTGGGCCAAGCAGGGCATTAGGTGCTTCGTGCGTTGCCTCACTTTATCCTGGAGCTTCCACAGCTTGCTCTGTGCCAGCGTTTCCTCATCTGTAAAATGGAGATCATCACAGGGTTTTAATCGGGTTAAGAATAAATTAAATTGAATGATTCATGCGTCTTGGGCCAAGGTCAGCAGCAATGAATGCCGCCTGCTTTAACGGTCATCATCGTAGTCCTGTTACCTGCAGGCCTTTCCTACCTCATGTGCTGGCATTTCTTCCCCAGCCCAGTTTCTTCCTCTGAGTCCCATTTCATTCCCATCTGCTTCTTAGGGACCTGTCCACCCACGTGTCAAACTCGAGCTTGTCCTGGGCAGAACTTGCTTCCTCTCCTCCATCCCCATCCCTCCAGCCTCCAGGGCTGCCCAGCTTAGTGCACTTCCCTCCCTCAACCCAGCCACCCATCGGGAAAGCTGGTGTCGCCAGGCCTGCGACATTGCCTTGCACCCTGTCCAGTCAGTCCTCCCCGTCCTCCTCTCCCCTCCTCTCCCCGCCTCTTGGCATCCCCCTCTCCCTCCCATGTTCCTGCTGGCTCCTCCCCTGGAGGCTTATTTAGTGACCCCACTGGGCGTTGCAGTCCCAGTTAGAGGAACCTCCATCCAATCCCGTGCTAGGGGCTGAGTGGGCCGGATCTAGGGCTGTTCTTGGCACAGGGTGAAGTGCAGACATGACCCGTGGTGACTGGTCCTGGCCCTTTCTGTTCAGCATCTGTCCACCCTCCCTCTTCCCTGACTCAGTGCCCCAAGCATGGAGGGCTGCCAGCCCTCCTCGCCTGATACCCAGCGCCCTCCGTCACAGGCCACGCAGCCACCTCATCTTCTCCTCAGCCCCTGTGTGACTACTGTGTCTGTGTCCCAGTGACGGGACACGATCCTCCCCGGAGGAGCCAGCACCACCTCTTTGTCCTCCCTTAGTGCTCCAGGCAGTTGTCACCAGGTCCCCAGCTCTCTGCGGTGTGTCTGTCTAGGGGTCTCCCTGTCACCGTGGCCCCTGGACCTTGGGCAGGGGGTGGCGTCTGGTGTGTGTCCCCAGCAGGGTGATGGGTGTGGAGTGAGCATGACAGTCCCCTTTGGTGTACCAAGGTAGACCCGGAAGTGCAGGTGCACAGGCAGCCTGGTCTGGGACATCTGCCCTAGGAAGGGCCGTCTGCCAGGGGCACAGGAGTCCCAGGGGCCGCTGCAGCGCTGCAGCTTCCATGGAATTTCCTGCTCTCCCACAGACCCTACGTATTATAAGAGGTCAGGTCCTGGGGTGGCTGGCTGAGGTAGCTCTCTCTTTTTTTGAGACGCAGTCTCACTCTGGCTCCCAGGCTGGAATGCAGTGTTGTGACCTCAGCTCACTGCAACCTCTGCCTTCCGGGTTCAAGCAGTTCTTCTGCCTCAGCCTCCCGAGTAGCTGGAACTAGAGGTGCACACCACCAGGCCTGACTAATTTTTGTATTTTCAGTAGGGACAGGGTTTTACCATGTTGGCCAGGCTGATCTCAAACTCCTGACCTTGTGATCTGCATGCCTGGGCCTCCTAAAGTGCTGGGATTACAGGTGTGGGCCACCGCACCCGGCCACCAAGTAGCTCTCTTGAAGTGTGTGGAGAACTAGTGTGAAAGGAGCAGGCACTCGCAAGGCGTGCACCCCGCGGTGTCTCAGGCAGGGAAATGGATTCCCTCCTAACTTGCCCAACGTCTAGGGATTGAGTCAGCTGATGTTTATTCGGTGTTGCTTCTTTCTGATTCAATTATGGGGCTCTCTCTCCTCCACCCAACACCTGGTTAGAATGAGCCAGAGACATGCTGAAGGCAGTGGGTTTTGAGGAAAGGAAAGAAAAAAGGAAACCTGTGAAAACGCTGGTGTGTTCTGTTCACCAGAGACTTTTATATGAATAACATTTACTGAAAAACGCACCTCCCTGCCAGCTACTGCAAAGCACAATCACGAAGTCCAGTATTTTGCTAATGTGTAAAATGCCTTCTTTGAAATGGACAGCGAAGGTTGAAACTGTATAGAGCTTGGGCTCAGGAGGCAGGAGACGCTTGTCTTGCCTCAGGGCCACCTGGGAAAGGCCACAGGCCGCACAGGGTTTTGGGGCTTGGCCCGCTGCTCTCCGGCATGCCTTTGAGGAACCTTGAAACAGCACAGTGACCTGGCAGAGAAGTGTGGTCCAGGGCACTGGAGAAGGTGGACACTTAGCCGGTGCCCTCTCTGAAGATCGGCCAACTTCGCTTCCTCCTTTCGGGAGGGCAGCTCTCCCAAGCAGCCTGTCTCTGGGGTACCCACTGCCGGAAGGAGAGTTGGGCACAGAAGGGCAGCTGGCACAGTCCTCTCAGCTGCTGAGCTGCTGGTGTGTTTTTCGGGGGTTTAGGGCGATGGTTCTGGCTGACAGCTCCCACGGGCTCACAGCTCCCTGCTCCCACGGGGAAACGTTTGCTTTCCCAGAGCCCTGTGACTGCCCACCGGCGTTGCCCTTGATGGCTGCCTTCATATCCGAGGTGATGCTTGGCTCAAGATTCTGAAGTCTCAATTGTGGATGCAGAGCCTAAACTCATGTGTTAAAATGTGTTTGTATTCTTCCAGTTGACTTAACCTCCTTTGTGACCCACTTTGAATGGGACATGGCCAAATATCCTGCCAAGCAGCCGCTCGTGAGTGTGGTGGACACCATAGCCAAGGTGAGAGGAGAGGTTTCTCTGGGGGACATCTGACCGGTGAGTCAGGCGGGCAAGAGCCTGGGGTCTGAGCCTGGACAGGGTGCCCCACCACAGCCTCAGCCAGCCCTGACTGGGTTTCTGAGGTGTGGCCTCCTTCCATGCACTGGTGAGGTTTGGAGTTTCGGGGCGGCCCTAGACAGGAAAGAGTCAGTCCCCTGACCTCCCCTTGAGGCCAAGCACCCATTCACCTGTTGCTCCACTTTTTTTTTTCCCAAAGTTACTGATGGTGGCCAGGTGCAGTGGCTCACGCCTGTAATCCCAGCACTTTGTGAGGCTGAGGCAGGTGGATCATGAGGTCAGGCGTTCGAGACCAGCCTGTCCAATATGGTGAAACCCATCTCTACTAAAAATACAAAAATTAGCCAGGCATGGTGGCACACGCCTATAGTCCCAGCTACTCAGGAGGCTGAGGCAGGAGAATTGCTTGAACCTGGGAGGCGGAGGTTGCAGTGAGCTGAGATTGTGCCATTGCACTCCAGCCTGGGCGACAGAGTGAGACTCTGTCTCAAAAACAAAACAACAGACAACAACAATAACTGCGAACAGTTACTGATGGAGACTGCTCGATGAGGGCAGCTCCCCTCCTCTCCTCCTAGGAACCGGACACCTCTACCCCCAGGGGACTGTTCACCTGCAAAGCTATTTGCTTTAGGTAGAGAGTTTGGCATGGCAGCCCTTACCTCTTGAGACCTTGCACCAGCTATTTGCTGGGAGCTTCCCTAATTAGAGGCATTTGTGACAGTGGAGAGGCAGGAAGTGTCCTGAGTGTCTGCTGTCCTGCCCAGCAATGGCCTCCACGCCACTTGATAAAATAAACACTCTGCGACTCAAGTGCCAGGCGGTGCTGTGGGCATCCAGAGCCTGGTGACGTCTCTGTATCATCACTGATGGTGAGGGTAAGGGAGATGAGGACCCTGAGACGGAGGCTAATGGTTTCTGATGGCCAGGCCCTCCCTTCTGCCACAAAACACTGAGCCCCTGACATGTCCTGTGTCTAGTTGGCCCCCGTGGCTGTGGGAGAGTCTTGGCCTGGGCCAGGAACAAAGGTGATCTGTTCTGTGACTGTGGCCAAGGGTCAGAGTGGAGCTGGGCCTCTGGGACCAATCCTCTGGCAGCTCCTGCAGGTCTCCTGGAAAGTAGGGTGGGGCCAGAAAGCTTGGAAATCTGGGTGGGGCACCTTGGGCACTACTTACATCAGAGAAGCTCAGGCCCCTCCTGGGATGATCGGGCAGTGATCGGGGAAGGCCCTTCAAGGAGCGGCTGCACAGAGCACCTGTGCCAGTGTGCCTTTCAGAGGGTGTTGTGCACGCCCACCAAGGAACAGGAAGCACATGGTGGCTTGCCCCGCTCTGTGCCAGTTTGGGATTCTCTGAGTCCCAGGGATGCCAGACTCCGTTGGGAGGGCCCCCTGGAGCACATGGAGGGAGCAGAGGGGCTGTAGGGAGACCTGGCTTCTCTAGTCCAGGGCACCCCAAGAGCACCTTTGGCAGGAAGGAAGGAGGGTACTGGTTTGGTGGCATTCCACATGTGGCAGAGACCTTGCTGGGCTCTCTTACTTTCCACCTCTTGCCTTGTGGTGGACATCGCTTTCCTCTGAGTGGAGAAGAGGAAGCTGAAGGGTTGAGTAAGCGCTCCAGGGCCCACGGCGGTTGGAGCATTAGGCTGGGCTGGGGATGCAGGTCTTGGCGACCAGAGCCCGTGGGCTGTGCTGTGTGCAAGGAAGCCCTGGACTGGCCCCACTGCAGGGAACCAGCTCCTGGCGGCAGCAGGGCCCAAGGCTCTGGGGTGTGGGCTCCCGCAGTCCTTCCTATACCAGGAACACAGTGTGACACCCCCGCCTCAGCCTCGTTCTGCCAGTGAGAGGTCTCAATCTGCCAACTAGAGACATTTAGTCAAAGGAAACTCCTATGGTATCTCACAATAATTCTGGGTCACTTTTCAGAGAGGTCTAGGAGCTTCTATCAGGTCACACAGCCAGCAGAAGTCAGCACTGGCCTTTAAATGTGGGCTTGCTGGTTCGAAAGCCCTCGTTCCTACCACTGTTTTGCTGGCTCCCTAGTACCGCTCAGCAAGTTTTTAATGGCCTGTGGTGAAATCAGAAAAATAAAGACAGGAAGTATTTTTTTTTGCTTTTGTTTTTCAAAAAATATATAAATCTTATTTTAAAAACCAAGACCTGTGGGTTGTACCTATGTCAGTTTCCTGGTTATGACACTGCACTATGATTGTGTAATGCAGAATAGCATAGTTGTATAGGACAGTATAATGTAGAAATAGAGTTGTATAGTGCAAAAGGGTACTAATGTAGTTGTATAGTTGCATAATGCAGTATACTTGTCTCGTGCAGAATAGTTTAATATAGTCCTACCCTTGTACGATATAGTTGCATGGCACAGTATAGTATGTAGTTGTGCAGTGCAGAATAGTTGTGTAGTGAGACGTTGTCACTGTGGGAAGCTGTGTGAAGGGTACTTAAGATCTCTGTGTACTATTTTTGTAACATCCTGTGAATCGATAATCATTTCAAAATGTAACATTTTAAAAAATTATAAAAAGATGAATTTTATTACAAAAATTAAACATGGCAAAATGTAAAGATAAAAGCATTTAGTTGCCCAGGCTGGAGTGCAGTGGCACAATCTCAGATCGCTGCAGCCTCTGTCTCCTGGGTTCAAGTGATTCTCCTGCCTCAGCCTCCCGAGTAGCTGGGATTACAGGTGTCTGCCACCACGCCCAGCTAATTTTTGTATTTGTAATAGAGATGGGGTTTCACCATGTTGGCCAGGGTGGTCTCAAACTCCTGACCTCAGGTGATCTGCCCGCCTCAACTTCCCAAAGTGCTGGGATTACAGGCATGGGCCACCGCACCTGACCTATCGTTTTAATTATCATATTTAATTATTTTATCTTTAAAATTATTTTATGGTTGTATCTTTAAAATCATAAAATCATCAGAGCTGTGATCATCACCCCCATTCCCTGTATTCTCCCAAAAGGTAACCAGTGTTTAAAAGTTTAAAATGGATTCTCCCATGTATAAATGTGTATATTTAGACTAAAGCTGTTGGCATTCTACGGAGCACCCATTTTCTTCATCTGTTGATTCTGGAGATTCTCCATCAGCAGCTGTGTGCTGGCCTGTAGCATTTGTTGCTGGCTGTGGTGTAAATGCTACTGCTGTGACCGGTTGCCCAAGCTGGTGGGGTGTCACTGCCTGGGGCTGAGGGAGGGAATGGGAAGGAGCCTGGCACAGTGGGCTCTCAGCACAGGCATTATCCCCACTGTGGGACAGATGGGGAACATGAGCCAGTCAGCTAGAAAGCAGGAGAGCGCAGCTTGAGCCCGGGCCTGTCTCATTTCTGTCCCCAGTACCTCCCTGCCCCTGCCGACCCATTCAAGGGAGATCAGCACAGTCAAGCCAGGAGATAGGGGCGTCTGTGAGGGCCAGGCGATGTCGGGTCCCCCTGAAGCAAGAATGGGGTTGGCCTGAGCTGGCCTCCAGCAGAGCCTGAGAGGGTGGGTGTGGGTGTGGGATGCCCGACCAAGGAGGATGGGCTTGAAATCAGGAAAGGGTGGGCTCATTGAGTCATCCTAGCGAAGCCGTCATGGCTTGGCGCCTGGGTGCCATACGAGGCCTCCCTGGAAGGGCCAAATGCTGGTAAATGTAAGCCATCCCAGAAAATGGGCAGGGCAGTTGTTTTTCTTGAGCGTACCATGAGCTGTTGTGGCCATTTTGGAAAGTTCAGCCAGCTCCTTCAAGGCTGGAGGTCACTAGGAGCTTTGCTTTCCCTAACAGCAACTGGCGCAGATCGAGACGGACCTGAAGTCCCGAACGGCGGCCTACAACGCTCTGAAGACAAACCTGGAGAACCTGGAGAAGAAATCCACGTGCGTATCTGCCACACTCCACGTCTGGCTAGGGTGGGTCCTGGCGGGACTTAGTGCTGGCCCATCCTGTCACCGGGCCACCTGGGAGTCTATGCCCGTGTATGACAGTGAGACAGACAGGTGATCGCACCCCGTGCATGTGCCCAAAGAAGAGGATGGGGTGATGCTGCTCGTCACCTGCATGCTTCCCTCTCCTGGCTCCTCCAGGGTGCCTGGGATGCTGCCCCCAGTCTTCCCCTGTGGAGGCTGCACAGAGGGTCCCACCGGGGGTGACAGGAGGCTGGATGTCACAGCACAGCCCTTTGCAAAAGGCAGGGGGTTACTGGGCTCTTTGGCCCAGAGCAGAGCAGCCTCAGGGACTCAGGTGCCTTCTCCACCCACCTGAAGGGCCTCCGTGTGGGAGAGGGAGTGGGCTCAGCAGACAGAACAGTCACCAAGATGGTGGCAGTGCCAGAGAAAAGTATAAGCTCAGTGACATGGTGGCAGGGACTGTCTTGGGAGGTAGTGAGTATCCTCTTGTTAGAGGTGTGTAAGAGAAGCCAGGTAGCTAGGTGCAGTGGCTCTCGCCTGTAAGCTCAGCAGTTTGGGAGGCTGAGGCGGGCAGATCACCTGAAGTCAAGAGTTTGAGACCAGCCTGGCCAAAATGGTGAAGCCCTGTCTCTACTAAAAATGCAAAAAGTAACTGGGTGTGGTGGAGGGTACCTGTAATCCCAGCTGTTTGGGAGGCTGAGGCATGAAAATCACTGGAACCTGGGAGACAGAGGTTGCAGTGAGCCAAGATCATCACTGCACTCCAGCCTGGGCAACAGAGTGAGACTCTGTCTCAAAAAAAAAGACACACACACACACACATACACATACATACACACTGGGTGAGCTCCTGCTGGGGAGGCTGCTCCTGAACAGGGTGGGGGTGGCATGGAGGAGCAGCCCAGTCGCCCCAGACTTTGGATCTGATGCTGTTGGCGGTTCTCTGAGGACCCTGGTCAATTGCAGCATTTTTAATTTGATACCTACACTTGGACCCTGACTCCAGAGGAGCGAAGTGGACAGGGAGCCCGAGCCAGCTGCCCTCCCTCTGACTGGCTCACCACTGTAAGCAAAGAGAATTCACCTGGGAGGTACCCCACTTCCACATTCTGCTTCTGAGGGTCACTGGGCCAGCTGTCTTCTTGTGAAAAAAGCAAATGGTACATTAGAGGAGGAAAGTTAGAAACCACAGATGAAGGACTCACCTCAATAGAACCTTTGCTGTGTGACGCCTGGCTTCATGCAGAAGTAAGCGGGCATGAGCTACAGAGGATGGGACAGAGACCGGGCGCCAGGGCAGAGAGCCCTAAATGGGGATGCGTCATACGTCCGTCCTGGCTGGGAGCCCACGGGCCACAGGGCCATCACCCCATGGTGGGTTTCTTCAGGATTGTTTGGGACTTGAGCAAACATCTGGTCCAGCCTCTTCACTCAGCTAGTGAGGTTCCTTCATCCATTGATCATTCACTGATTCACTGTGACTTCTTTGATTGATTGAGTGCACACGCCAAGTATAGGAGGGTGGCATACGAAGAGGGATGAGTCCCTAACTCCCTCCTCTGTGCTGGCTTTTCTTCTTTCGTTGTTTATGTACCAAGTATGCACCGTGCCCTCAGGCCTGATGCTAGACCCTAAAGATACAATGCAGAATACAATACAATTTCTGCACTTGCAGGGCTCACTGTGACTCATTCAACAAACGTGTGGAAAGTTGGCTTTGTGTTCGGGGTTCAGAGGTCAGCCAGGGAGAGGTGGGATAGCGTGAGGGTAGCGTGTTCGGTGATAGCACAGGGAGGCTCATGCGTGTGGTGCCCAGGGAGAAGGAATCTCCGGGCTTTATCCATGGCCACGAGGCTTCTCAGTGATGTTCAGGCAGGGGACAGCAAAAGAAGGCACGTGGGTTCCCTGAGGAGGGTATTTACCACTGCCTTTAAAGCTTTGGCAATGGCTCAACTCCGGAGAGCGATTTCCAGGGAAGCACTGTGGCCGCATCATGGTCCCCATATGCCCTGGGTAGCTTGATCTTGGCCCATTTGCTGATCCGACAGTCTTGATCCATGTGCTAATAATATCATGCCCTCCACTCAGGCCAGGTCCACTGGGCAAGTAGAAAGCTATTTCAGGTGAGTGTCCCCGGGCTGCTGGCCTGGGAGGCCTGTAAAGTGAGATGGAGCTCTACTGCGGATGGCTCACGCAGCTCTGAGAGCTGCCCATTGTGTTGACATTTGAGTAGCTTTAGCTGCCTGCCACCTGAGGCCCCCCTCCTGTAGCAGCTGTGGCTGGCACCGGGGTAGTGCAGGTCACTGAGGTGTTGGATTCAGCAGCCCCTGGGCGACGGGTGATAGCACCTGATGCCCTGCCAGCCTCCCTGTCCCTAGAGGGGAGGAGGCAGCAGCTGTGGCCCCAGCACAGAGTCTGTGGCACTGGGTCCTGGGGTTGCGGGGAACAATCATTTCTGAGAATTGCTGTGTTCTCCTAGGCCCCAGCTTCCCTGGCAGCCACCTGACCCTGAGAGTTGCTCCCGGCCCCAGCACCTGGGCGTGGGTGTGTGTGGGGTCACCCTGTCCCTTTTTGCTCACATCTTTCATGCCCTTTGTTCCACCTGCCTTTTAGGGGGAACCTCTTCACCCGGACATTGAGCGATATTGTGAGCAAAGAGGACTTTGTGCTGGATTCTGAATATCTCATCACCCTTCTGGTCATTGTCCCCAAGTGAGTGCTACTGGGAGAGTGAGTGTCTCAGCCTGTGCTGGGCGATCACGGAAGGGAACTAACTGCCCCTGCCCAATGGAGAGGAAGGTGGGCCCGTTGGTGACTTGGGTGGCGTGGAGGAGGATGCTCCCTGCCCAGCCTCAGTTCCTGGGAAGCAGTCGTTCCTGCATGGGGCCCTGCCCACGGCTGTGTCAGCAGGGACAGTGGTTGGGTGATGGTAGTTGCGGCCATGATAGGGGAACAGCCATTTATCGAGCACGTGCTATATACCCAGTGCATGGTAGACATCATTTGATTTCATCGTCACCAAAGGCCTGGGAAGTCTGGTGATTCCCATTGTCCTGAGGCTGGAGAGGTCGCTTAGTTTGTCCAAGGTCACATGGAGCCCAGATTAGATGGTTATTAGTGAGCACCAACTGTAACCATAGCTCTTCACAAACGGACTTCTGTGGGTACCCTGGGGAGGCTGGGCAGGGATTCCCCATGGGCACAGCAGGGCCTCCGGAGGTTAGGGCTCCCTCTGACCCCAGCCCTGCTTACCTTCAGGGCCTCAGGAAAAGGGGTGTGCAGCTTCCGGAGCACTTGGGACACCCAAGAGCCTTTTCTGCCAAAAATCACGGAATGATTCTGTGTTCTTGCAGACCAAACTACTCAAAATGGCAAAAAACCTACGAATCTCTCTCGGACATGGTAGTCCCTCGATCGACCAAGTAAGTGAGACCACAGCTTGGCCCCAGATCCCCTGGGGGGCATGTGGGTGCTTCAGGGCAGTCAACCACCAAACATGCCCCGAGGGTATGAGACCCCCCAGCCCTCCACACCTGGGCCCTCTCCTGTCCCTTGGCCTGGAATTCTGTCAGGGTCACACACATTGTCACATGCCAGAGTCCTTCCTCTTTCAAAACTCCACTTACCTGCCCCTGCCCTGGGAAGGCTGCCCTGGCCCCGCCTGGTCCAGCAGCCTCTCTGTGCTGTTGCTTTCTGCTGCATTCTGGCTGCATTCTCGGCTCAGTGTCATTTCTTCCCTGGTGGAGGGGGAAGCCAGCTCTGGCCTGAGCGGCTGTCCAGTGAATAGCCACAGCGGGAGGTGGGAGAGGAAGCAGACTCAGCATGTGTCCTGCAGGGGCCAGAGCAGGAGTGGCCAGTGGGCCCTGTCAGAGTGACAGGAGGAGAGCGGGTTACAAACTGTGCCCATCATGGGACACTGCCTGGCGAGGAAGCAAGGGTGCTGGGCCCTGGGCATCAGCAGGGAGGAAGGGGAGAGGAAGCTGCAGAGGAGCAGAGGCTCTGAAATGGATGTGACTCGGCATGCATGGGGGTGAAGGGAATTGCAGGAATGGGCCACAGGGAGGAAGGCCACGCTCAGAATGGTGGTGGCTCAGGATGGAGTGAGTGGCACATAGTGGGATAGGGGGACATGAGCTTTCACCTGCTAGAACTTTGGTTTTTGGGTGGCTGATTCAAAGGTACGTGTTTTCCTTTTTTTGAGACGGAGTCTTGCTCTGTTGCCCAGGGTGGAGTGCAGTGGTGTGATCTCAGCTTACTGCAGCCTCCGCCTGCCGGGTTTATTTTTGTTTATTTATTTATTTTGTTTCCATTATCAAATCAGTATATTGCAGCCTCCCGGGTTTAAGCAATTCTCCTGCCTCAGCCTCCCGAGTAGCTGGGATTACAGGCATGCACCACCATGGTCGGCTAATTTTTGTATTTTTGGTAGAGATGGGGTTTTACCATGTTGGCCAGGCTGGTCTCGAACTCCTGACCTCAGGTGATCCGCCTGCCTCAGCCTCCCAAAGTGCTGGGATTACAGGTGTGAGCCACCGTACCCAGGCTGGTACTTGCTTTCATCTATACCTTTTTGTATGTCTGAGATGGCCTGTAATTTGAAGATATTTTAGAACGTGCGTCAGGCAGCCAGCCTGTTCATCTGACCCCACCACACACAACTCCTGCTGTAAGGTCTCTGCCCTGGGGCCCCTGCTGGGGAGGGGCTCTCCCAGGGCTATGAGATGGCAATCTTGAACGGTGCAAGGAACAGGACAGTCACAGCCCAAGGTCACAGGGGAGGCAGGGAAGAGGAGCAAGGCTCCGGAGCAGAGGAGCCGGCCCTGGAAGCTGGCAGCAGCAGTCACTGCTCTTAAATGCCAAGCACCGGGATCCTTGCCAGGACCGGCTGCCTTGGTAGGTGGCCTGGCCTCCCAGATCAGAGCCTCAGGCCCTTCATTGTCACAGGGTACCTGAGAGCCTGCACAGATGACTCTGGAAATACCTGGAGCCTGGGGGCAGCCCCTATGGACGGGGCTCTGAGAAACAGGAAGGGGGGCTCTGAGAAACAGGAAGGGTAGCCCTGTGAGATCCTGCCTGGGCCTGAGGGCTCCCACTTCCAGTCTTCTGGCCAATAGAACTCAGAGAGCTTAGACCCCTGGCCCCAAGAATTCCTGAGTTGCTAGATACAGTGGCCTCAGTGGTCCAATGTTGAGATGTGCTTGGGAAGCTGTGTCCCATTAGGACTTTGTGACATTGGAAGTGAAATGGACCTTTTAACATGGTTTCCACCACCCTGCTTCACTGTAACCACAGCACATCAGAGCCAGGGACAACCTGTGCCAGCTGCAGTGGCAGAGGCCCGGGAGGGCTTGGTTGCTCAGGCATTTGATGAGTGGGAGCTGAAGCCCAGGCCACTGCACCCCCTGGACCCCAAGGCCGCCTGAGGCCTTAGCCTGGAGGAGTATGGAAGGGACAGGAGGGAAGGGCAGCCAGCCAGGGGTTAGGAAATCACAGGCCGTGCCCAGGGTTCCCCAGCCTTTGGCTGTTGTCAGGGACCCCAAGTACAGGCCACCAGGCCCAGGGGCCCCTGAGCCTGACTGCCACACAGGGCCAGGCAGAGTCCAGCCGGCAGATGCTTCTCTCCAACAGACTCATTACTGAGGACAAGGAGGGCGGCCTTTTCACCGTGACTCTGTTTCGAAAAGTGATTGAAGATTTCAAAAGCAAAGCCAGAGAAAACAAGTAAGGGTTCTCCAGGTTTGCTCCATCTCCTGCCACGGGGGCTGGGGTCTCTGCCCCTCTGGAAAGCGTCTGAGTGAAAGCCCATGGTTTGCTTGTTTTAAGGTTCACTGTTCGTGAATTTTACTATGATGAGAAAGAAATTAAAAGGGAAAAGGAGGAGATGGCCCGATTGCTGTCTGATAAGAAGCAACAGTATGTGAGTATGAGATTGAGCGGCCCCTCCTCCACCAGTGGCCTGGGGATAGAAGAGTCCTCTCAAGTCTCCAGCTGTCCCTCTCGCTGTCCCCAGTTCCCTGGGCTCACACAGTGGGGACCCACCCTCTGTTCTCATGGGACGCCTGAGGGGGGCCTGGAGGGAAGGGGCAGTGAGCACAAAGGAGCCCAGGCGGTAGAGCTGGGGGTCCACCTGAGCCGCGTGTTCCGCATACGTTCTCACCGTCCCGAGCACTGCCCTGCCAGGAAGGGGTTGCTGGCTCCACAGTACGGATGAGAAACTGAGGCTCTGTGAGGCAAGCTGGCTAGAGGGCCCTGCCCGGCCTTCCTGAGACTGAGCAAGGCACGGGGGCTCCAAGCGGGTGCATCTGCGCGCAGGGTGGGCAGCGCTGGGCCTTGGAGATTGCAGCACGAGGTTTCCAGGGCACTGCTGGCCCCTGTATTTACTTCCCATGCTCTTAGCATGGAGTGGGTGCTTATCTGGAGACTTCTGACCACAGCCACTCAGAAACCCTTCATGTAGGAGGACAGCTTAGCTCTCCAGGGAGCAAAACCAGATGCTTGATTTGAAATGTGGGCAGGAGAGCCCTAGGAGGGTCACTCCACCGCCCTGTGAAGAGGGCGCCTTTCATGCTCAGGTCCTCTCGCTGCTGTGCTGGGCTAAGCCGGGCAACTTGGAAGGAGCCTGTCTGGGTGGGATGTTTTTAGGCCCCTTCTTTCCCACACCCACCAGGGAGGGTTCCATGGCGCACCTTCCAGGCCAGCCTCCAGAGACGGGGCGGGAGAAATGAATAGCACGTCCTTGAGGCCTTTGGGGGAAAGTTGCTGTGAGCACAGCGTTGTGAGGACCTCCGTGGGAAGGAGCACTGGCCGCGGCACGCTGGGAGTGCTCCCGATGCCTGCGTCGCCAAGTGTGTGCTCCGGGCTCTTGGGGGCTTGGTCTGTCAGTGACCTTCTCGTGCAGGGACTGCAGATAAGCAGCCACCCCCATGAGCGAGCCCAGCCATGGAGCCCCCATAGTGGGGTTCTCGGAGCCCCATTAGGAAGGAGACAACTGCTGATAATATAAAAGTTCATATAGGGGTTTTCACCCCTGCCCCAGAAACAGAAGCATAGGATGCTCCCACGTGTGTGCGTGCATGTGTGTTTGCGTGCATGTATGTGTGGACATGTGTGTGCATAGCAAGTGAGACACACCTCAGAACCAGAGGCTGCTGGGCTGTGGCTGAACCTGTGGGGAGGGTGTCCCTTCCTGAGGATGAGGGGCTGAGCTGGAGCTGGGGACCTTTGGGTGCTCCTGTTCTCAGAGCAGGACCCAAAGACCCAGATACCAGGCAGGAGAGATTTTCTCCAGTGAAAGCTGAGCTCCACAGTGTTTCTTCCTGAGCCTCAGCTCACCTGAAACCCTCATCACCTGGGTGTGCCCTGGCCATTCTCTAGTTGGGCTTTTTCCCAGCTCACTTCAGACCCGGCCCCGCCCTCCTGCACAGTCTATCTGGACAGGGCTAGCCCGTGGCAGCCTCCACAATGGGAGGCCCTGCTGGGTGGGGGAAGGTGGTGAAGTAGGGCCTTTGGCACCCACCTGGGCACTGGCTCAGGCCTGCCAGACCCCCAGGGAACAGGGTGACACACAGCCTGCCACCTGCCATGTGGGGCTCAGGTTGCCAGCTGGCGTTATTTTCCATGGCGTAGCCTTCACCCACACTGCCTGGGGGGCCCTGCTAGGGTCTCTCTGCGGGTGGGAGGTGGAGGCACTCTCAGCTTGGGTCCGCACCCACTGGCCTCCTGAGAATCTGGCCCCCTCTGGCCTATCTTGAAGTTCATGACAAAGAGTCTTGCATCCTTTTTGTCACTTGTCAACCAGAGGGACAGTCCAGGCCCTGGGTTTGAGTGTACTTTGAGAGCAGAGTGGGATTTCCCAGTGTTTCCCACCCATGTTTGCAGAGACAGAATGGGAACGGGTGAGTGTCTTAACTGCACGCCCGACTCATCTCAAGCACTCTGCGCACCGAGGTGCCCCCCAAATGCCAGGAAGGCATCTGAGGTTGGGTACGGTGGAGACTCCTCGACAGAGTGCAGACAGCATTTCCACTGATGCCTCCTGGCGCCATCCTGGTCAGCCGGCAATAGGGGTCCTGGCCGAGCCCAAGCACAGGGAGGCGGCTCAGGACTGACCCCTCTGCCAGAGATTGGCTCTGTGCTGGGAATCCGGAACTCAAAGACATTAGCATTGCCCCTCCCTCCGCCTTCACCGCTCCGGGAGCCCGGCAGGCACCATCTCTAGTCCAGCCAGGAGCGAGTCCCGAGGGTGGGCCTGAATCCCTGAGCTTGCTCTTGCGTGCCTTTCAGGTGATGAGAATGATTTATTTGTTTGTGATGCATGTTTTGCTGAAAGATTAATAAATCATTTCTGTGCCTTTAGCAAACTTCCTGTGTTGCTCTTAAAAAGGGATCATCCACCTTCCCGGACCACAAGGTTAAGGTAACCCCGCTAGGTAACCCCGATAGGCCCGCTGCGGGGCAGAGCGACAGAGAGAGAGAGAGTGAGGGCGAGGGTGAGGTAAGCAACACCCCGGGAAGCCGGGGGTCCCTGGCTCGCGCCTCCTCGCCAGCTCAGGCACCTTCTGAGAAAATGAATCCTTGCATTTTCTGTTCTCTCACATGGCTTTTGAGGTCTTGTATTTGAGGAGCCCAGAATCATGCCTTCCTCCTAATCTGCAGGGCCTCTATTGGAGCTGCCTCCGCCAGCAGTGAAGGGTGCTTGTCTGCCAGGGTGCCTCTCCCTGGGCCCCTGGCTGGAGGTGGCTGGAGCTGGGATGGGCAGGACCTGGTGGTGGTTGGCAGCTCAGCTCTCCTCCCTCGGCTGCCCTGGCTGGACCTACCCCTGACCTTTGTGGGCAGTTGCGGTGTCAGGCAGGAGCTCAGAGCTCTTACTCCTAGACTCTGAGCTCCCGGGAGGACCTGCCACACCAGCATCAGTGGCCGCTGCTGTGGCCATGTGATGTGGAGCTGTGAGGCGCCCCTGGAGGCAGCTGCTGTGGATGGTCCCAGGAGCCTGGGGGCAGAGCCTTCAGGAAGGCGGGCTCCCTGGCTGCGCAGTGTCAGGCGGAAACCCCTGGCCGCCTGCTGAACGTCCCGAGGTCAGGGGCTGCCCAGCTCCCTGTGCTGTGGTCTGTGGTGGCCCTGTGCATGCGCCGGTGGCTGGCTCGCTGAGCTTCCCCGGCCCCAGGCGCCCTGGACCTCAAGGTCCTGAGCCTGACCCAGGGCTGGTCTGCCCGACTCTCTGCTTCTGCCTGCTCCTGGGCACTTCTTCTCGGCCCAGGGGGCGCTCTGTCAAAACCCAAGTTCTTTGTTGACTGCGTTGGGCGGGGCGGCCAGGAGGGCTCACCTGTCTCTTCCATCTCTGCAGGGCCCCCTGCTTCGCTGGCTCAAGGTGAATTTCAGCGAAGCCTTCATTGCCTGGATCCACATCAAGGCCCTGAGAGTGTTTGTGGAGTCTGTGCTCAGGTGCGTGGCAGTGATGCCCTGGAAGGGGCTGTCCTGAGGGTGGGCAGGGCCTGGGGGAGCTATCAGGGCATCCCAGCTCCTGCCTTCTCTCCACCCTCCCACTCTCTTCTTTCTGTGCCTGTGGCTTTTGGCAGCATGCTAAATTCCGAGTCAAATACACCCCTCAGTCCTGCGTCCCCTGCTGTCTGGTCCCTCCATTGCTGCCACACTGGGGGCAAGTGTCATCTGGGTTCTCCCTGGCTGCCCCACTGACATGCCCTTGTGGCCCCTCTGGCTGGCTTCTGTCCCCCCTCTCGTGAAGACTGCAGGGGCCCAGTGGCTCCCGGAAGGGGTTTTCAGGCTGCCTCTGTCCTCAGCCTGGAAAGCCCACCCATCAAGGCAGCCCAGAGAGAAAACCAAACCAACAACAACATAGCTAATGTTGCCTAATATATTGAGACAGTTTCGCTTTTGTTGCCTAGGCTAGAGTGCAATGGCATGATCTCGGCTCACTGCAAACTCCACCTCGGGTTAAAGTGATTCTCCTGCCTCAGCCTCCCGAGTAGATGTGACTACAAGCATGCGCCACCACGCCCGGCTAATTTTGTATTTTTAGTAGAGACAGGGTTTCTCCATGTTGGTCAGCCTGGTCTCGAACTCCTGACCTCAGGTGATCCACCCCCCTCGGCCTCCCAAAGTGCTGGGATTACAGGCATGAGCCACCATGCCTGGCCTATTTTTGTTTGTGTTTTAAAATATTAGGCAGGTGGGGTACAGTGGCTCACCCCTATAATCCCAGCACTTTGGGAGGCCAAGGTCGGGAGTTCAAGACCAGCCTGGCCAGCATGGTGAAACCCTGTCACTATTAAAAGTACAAAAATTAGCTGGTGTGGTGGTACAGGCCTGTAGTACCGGCTACTTGGGAGGCTGAGGTGGGAGGATCACTTGAGCCTAGGAGGCAGTTTGCAGTGAGCCAAGATCGCACCACTGCACTCCAGCCTGGGCAACAAGAGTGAAACTCCGGCTCAAAAAACAAAAAAAAAATTGCTTCGCTGTGGGAAATCTGGCAACTCTAGGTAAGCGGAGTGAATAAAAACTCCTGTAATCTTAACACCAGGAGAGAACACTGCCAAAGGCCCAGTCGGTGTCCCTCTAGGTGTAGGGTTTGTTGGTTTTTTATGTATAGATGCACATAATTCTTACAGATTTTTATGAAAGTGGAATCAGACAGGAAATGCCTTTGCAGCCTGCTTTTCTGCCGTGTGGCTGCCTCCCATGTTACTGAGTGTTGCGCGTTGCCTGCTGCTCTGACCTGCAGCCTCCTGGGCTCCTCCAGCCTTTGGGACACTCTGTCTGACCTCCCGGAACCCTTCCTCGCCTGCACTGAAGAGCTCCTCACCCTTCCCTGCTGTCCCCCTGGCTGATATCCCCTACTCTCCCTTGTTTTCCTGCCCATGTTTCCTGGTTTCCATGTCCTGCCATTCGCCTGTCACAGGCCTTACCTGGGTATCTGTCTCATCTCCCCTCCC
Source organism: Cacajao melanocephalus (assembly GCA_963573385.1). Lineage (NCBI taxonomy): Eukaryota > Metazoa > Chordata > Mammalia > Primates > Pitheciidae > Cacajao > Cacajao melanocephalus. The sequence continues at coordinate 73,558 of CAUYLG010056360.1, read as the reverse complement.
GCACTCCTTCCTCTGCTTCCCTGTTTCTGCCAGTGGCCTCCTCATCTTTCCTCTCATCAGACCCCAAACTTCAGGGTCAGTTTGGAGTCCCCTGCCACTGCACCCGACAGGCCTGGTCCACTCTGCCTCTGCACTCTCTCTTCCACTGGTCTGGCTCCACCAGCCTGGCTGTTGCCATAAGCCTCCTCTTTGTTCTTGGCATGGGGCAGGGCATTAAGGAGAATGAGGGGGCCAGCAGCCACTCCTGGGGTCTTTGAGAAGGACTCTTGCTCTGTCCTCCAGGCTGGGGTGCAGTGGTGTAATCTCGGCTCACTGCAACCTCCGCCTCCCGGGTTCAAGCAATTCTCCTGCCTCAGCCTCCCCTAGTAGCTGGGATTATGGGTGCACACCACCACACCCGGCTAATTTTTGTATTCTTAGTAGCGACAGGGTTTCACCGTGGTAGCCAGGCTGGTCTCAAACTCCTAACCTCAGGTGACCTGGCCTGCCTTGGTTCCACAAAGTGCTGGGATAACAGGGGTGAGCCGCCGTGCCTGGCATGGGGCTCTGTTCTGGGCAAAATGGAGAAGGCGTTATTAGCAGCACAGGTGCCAGAGATGGGACAGGGCTGGGAAGGGTTGGAAGAGCCCAGAGGCTGAGGAAGGGTCACGGGCTAGAGAGCATGTCTGTTAAGGACCTAGGAGCACAAGAGAGGCAGGCCTCTCCCTCAAGCCAGGCTGCTGAGGGAGGAGCGCTTTAAGCTTTAAGGACGGGTCCTCCTTCTGGGAGATGGATAAACAACCTCCAGCAACTTGGTAATGACATTGGTGGGACTACCAGGTTGCAAGACAACAAAGCAGGGCAAGAAAGGGGAGCATCTGCATCCAGGCAGTAGAGTGATGCCTAAAACCCCATCCCTTAGCATGCCTGGGGCTTGGGGCTTGGGGCCTGGGACTGGCTACCCTCTGCCATCTAGGAAAGCATTCTGGTGATCTTCCAGGGAAGGTGGAACTATTTGGTGAAGCCAAGGGTGTCGTGCTTGTTTACAGCACTGGCAGTTGAGTCAGGGAGTGCAGGAGGGAAGGCGACAGGGTAAGCGGCTCTCCACTAAGTGCTGGAGCCTCTCTACTCATTTCCCCTGGGTGACACCAGAGCTCTGATGACAGAGAGACACAAAAGAAATGAGGGTGGTCAACTGGGCCATTCCCCTTGCTTGTTATCTACCCAGGTGCCACAGTCCTCCCTGGTAACACCTCCAGCCTCTGTGGCACTTGGCTCTTGGGAGGTAAAGGCAGTACCACCAAGTTGGTCTTGTGCCTGGTGGGTGAGACTGGATGTGTCTCTGCTTCCCAGCAGCGTCTTCGTGCCTTCAGGCTTCCCTCACCTTTCTGGCGGTCCAACGGGAAAGCCCAGTATTTCAGAACTCATGTCATCAAATGAGGTGGGAACCAGGGGATAATTTACTAACATTGAAAAGTAGAAGCTTATGGCTAGGCGCGGTGGTTCACGCCTGTAATCCCAGCACTTCTGGTGGCCGAGGCAGGTGGATCAGCCTGACATGGCAAAACCCCACTTCGACTAAAAATACAAAAATTAGCCTGGTGTGGTGGTGGCAGGTGCCTGTAATCCCAGCTACTCGGGAGGCTGAGGCAGAATTGGTTGAACCCCAGAAGCAGAGGCTGCAGTGAGCCGAGATCACGTCATTGCACTAGGTATTTTGCTCAAGTTTGACTTTACGAAGCTGTGTTGGTTGAAGCTTTTCAGCCTTGGAATGTACTCCATCTCTCGTTAGGTTCCTTCTATGTGTGCTTGCATTTGTAGTAGTAACTGACACATTTTGTCTATCTGAAAAGGTATGGACTACCGGTGAACTTCCAGGCAGTGCTCCTGCAGCCGCATAAGAAGTCATCCGCCAAACGTTTAAGAGAGGTTCTAAACTCTGTCTTCCGACATCTGGATGAAGTAGCCGCTACGAGTATACTGGATGTAGGTATCCAGAAACAGTAGCTTTTTTTTTTTTTTTTTTGAGACAGAGTTTCGCTCTTGTGGCCCAGGCTGGAGTGCAGTGGCATGATCTTGATTTCAGTGCAACCTCCGCCTCCTGGGTTCAAGTGATTCTCCTGCCTCAGCCTCCCAAGTAGCTAGGATTACAGGCATGCCACACCATGCCCGGCTAAGTTTTTGTATTTTTAGTAGAGACAGGATTTCACCATGTTGGTCAGGCTGGTCTCGAACTCCTGACCTCGTGATCCGCCCGCCTCAGCCTCCCACAGTGCTGGGATTGCAGGTGGGAGCCACCGCCCGGCCTGAACCAGCATTTCTATAGTAAGGTCAGTATCTTATTGTAGAAAGGGAGATACTTTCAAAAAACTGGTATCTGGCCAGATCACTTGAGGTCGGGAGTTCAAGACCAGCCTGAACAACATGGAGAAACCGTCTCTACTAAAAATACAGAATTAGCTGGGTGTGGTGGTGCATGCCTGCAATCTCAGCTACTCGGGAGGCCAAGGCAGGAGAATCGCTTGAACCTGGGAGGCAGAGGTTGCCGTGAGCTGAGGTAGCCCCACTGCACTCTAGCCTGGGTAACTAGTGAAACTTTGTCTCAACCCTCCAGCCCCTGCCCGCAAAAAAACTGGTTATCATCTGTCCATAGTCCCAGCAGTTTGGGAGGCAGGCAGATCACTTGAAGTCAAGGGTTTGAGACCAGCCTAGCCAACATGCTAAGACTATCTCTACTAAAAAAAAATTAGTAGTGTCACATGCCTGTAATCCAAGAGGCAGGAAAATTGCTTGAACCCGGGAGGTGTAGGTTGCAATGAGCTGAGATCATGCCACTGCATTCCCACTTGGGTGACAGAGACTCTGTATCTTTTTTCTTTCTTTCTTTTTTTTTTTTTAAAGACGGGGTTTCACCATGCTGGTCAGGCTGGTCTTGAACTCCCGACCTCAGGTGATCTGCCCGCCTTGGCCTCCAAAGAGCTTGGATTACAGGCATGAGCTACCACGCCTGGCTGAGACTCTTTGTCTCAAGAAAAAAAAAAAAGGTATTTGCCAGCCTGTTATGAAAATCTCTCTGTCGTACACCCCTTGCATAGCAAGGGCTGGGCTGGAGAGGGTGGGCTGCAGCTCTGCAGAGCAGAATGTACAGTCAGTGCCTGGAGAGCTTCCTCAAAAGTCAAAGAATAAGACAGGAAACTAGTTTATGCACTTAGAACATTACCATGTCTTCTTTTGTAGGCATCTGTGGAGATCCCGGGACTGCAACTCAGTAATCAAGACTATTTTCCTTATGTCTACTTCCATATCGACCTTAGTCTTCTTGACTAGAAAGGCCAGCTGGCACCTGTGTCTCATATTCGTGCAGACTGTTACAGCCACCTCTTTTCTTTAGCCAGAGAACGCTTCAAATGTCTTACAGAACTAAGATTTTTATTTTCAGAGAAATTGCTCACAAAAATTAGTGACAGTTGTATTTATTTTTTTTAACTTACAATAAAATGCTCAAGTCCTTTGAATGTTCTAACAAATTCAAAACTTCATTTTTCTGAATGTTTTACATAAATGTGAAATACCTATAAATTGGTAACCTGCTGCTGTATTTCACGTCTTAATGGCTATTTTAATGTTCATAACAACATAGAAAGCCTTGAACTGTATAACCAGCTAGATTCCCTAGTAATGATAATCACTAGAGATGGCCCAAAGACAGAACAGTGGGCAGGAAACTGTAGTTCTCACTGGGCCCAGGTTCCATGCTGTGATGGGCATCGATGGCACCGTCTGAACCAAAGGTCTTGTTTTTTGTTTAAAAAAGTTGATGGGGAGGAAAGACATCACTTCAGAATAGTAATTTACTGCTAAACATCACTCTGAATTTATGATGTGAATACTAATTTCATACATTTATTGGCATTGTCCAAAATACTTTTATTCTTTAATGGAAAAAGCCATTAATAATCAAATGAAGGAATCATATTAAAAAACCTATACATAAGAAACAGCCTCCAAGAACATTCAAACAGCAGTCAGAGAGAGGGAAAAATGTTTCGACAGCCGAGTATTCTTCAAAATATTATGTGACAGAATACGATACAATTCACCGGCTACAACAATTCATAGAATTTTTCAATGTTTTCTTGGGATGCAAAAGTTCACTGTTGCAGTGTTTTCAAATGACCAATCAAGTACTACTTCTTGGTTTAAAAGGCCACTGGTAGAGTCATCTGATTGTAGAGAATGTTCCTTCACTGCTAGAAAAAAACCGCTGGCTCCCAAGAAAAGAAAATGGTCTGAAGCCTCTGCTGAGGCTCTCACAACTCATCTTTCCCTAAGTCATCAAGCTCCACATCACTGAGGTCAATGTCATCCTCCACGGGAAGCTGGGAGACAGAAAGCCACTGTTAGATCTGCAGAAGGGGGACACCCTGGAAGGGCAACATCTCATTTTACAGAAGAGCAACTCTCTAGAGCTATTCCTGCTTACAAACCAGGTTCTCCTCAGTCTGGCTCCTACCTTGACCTTCGTACCGATGATTATGCAGACAGAAAGGCTAAGAACTCACGTACATTTCAACACAGCATCACTCACCACTTTAAAACTGAAAGCCATTGAACTTGTCCTTTTGAGGAGGGTGGGACACAACAGTACAGAAATAAGTGCTAGTTTCAAAGCTATAATTTTACATTTTTCTAAGATAAAGTAAATGAATTCCAGGTTAAATGTTTGCTTTGAGGGTAATAATCAGGAAAGCAACCTTACTGCTGAAATGTATCTTGGCTGTCTGTCAAGAATATCAAATGCCATGCAGCACTTAAACTTGTGATAAGGAAGATGAAGGGTCTTCAGAAAAGAACTTCTTAAAAGGCCCACGGGTACACCAAAGGGGAGGTCTGATGGAAAGGACTTGACTCCAGGTGCAGAGATGCATAGGCTCAAGAGAGTAAACCCGGACTGTTGCCCGCACAGCCTCCCTCCCAGGCACTCACCTCGCCATCCCTGCCGTCCCAAGGCTCTCTCTCAACGATGCTAGGGAAAGCCCCGCCTCCTACAGGTGCCGTGGAGCCACGCCCAAAAGAGAGCTCCCTTAGGGAAAAATGACCAGAACACACACACATTTACAATGGACTGCTGGTGCAGAACATTCAAAAATAACAGCCTGCCTACTCTGTTTATGTAGAGGCATTTCTTGTCTCTCGCACAGCTTGAGAACAAAATCTTTTGAATCATGGACAACATTACAGCCAGATTAAACATTCCTGACTAAGCACTCTGCATCAGATAAAGTCTGTTGCTATCAACAAGTTTTTAAAAATAGCAGAGTAAGGCCGGGTGCGGTGGCTTACGCCTGTAATCCCAGCACTTTGGTAGGCTGAGACAGGCGAATCACAAGGTCAAGAGATCAAGACCATCCTGGCTAACATGGTGAAACCCTGACTCTACTAAAAATACAAAAATTCCAGGCGTGGTGGTGGGTGCCTGTAGTCCCAGCTACTCAGGGAGGCTGAGGCAGGAGAATTGCTTGAACTGAGGAGGCAGAGGTTGCAGTGAGCTGAGATGGCGCCACTGCACTCCAGTCTGCTGACAGAAACTCCATCTCAAAGAGTATTTGCTGAAAAATGAATTAAGTACATAAATAATTATCACAGTTGATCTAGAACATGGGCTGCCTGTGAGTTTTTTTCTAAGACTGCTGTGAACCTGTACAGAGCGAGCATGTCAGCAGCGAGGCAGCTGGTTCCAGTGGGCTGGGAGAGAGCAGTGTGCGTATGCGTGTTAACATCAGTACTTAAAACAGCAGACCTGGTATAATCTGGCTGTTGGGAAACCAAAGCTAGAAACACTGTGGGCACAAATATTTAGAGTGCACCAAACAACTGGGAATAATGGAGCCAGACTAACAATCTAATGTGGTGGCACCAGTGGGCTACAATAAGCAAACCTATTATTAGAAAAAAATATTATGTGAGATATATTTAAATTCTGATTTCATGATTTAATAAATATTACTCTGTGACAATCACAAACTTAAGCAGTCCACAAACTTCTTTTTCCTCTTTTGAGACCAAGTTGCACTCTGTTGCCCAAGGTGGAGTGCCAGTGGCGTCACTTCAACCTCCTGGGTTCAAGTGATTCTTGTGCCTCAGCCTCTCTAGTAGCTGGGACTGCAGGCACACGCCACTATCCCTGGCTTATTTTTTATATTTTTAATACAGATGAGGTTTCACCGTGTTGGCCAGGCTGGTCTCGAACTCCTGGCCTCAAGTGATCCGCCTGCCTCAGCCTCCCAAAGTGTTGGAATTACAGGCGTGAGCCACCATGCCCGACCCCACAGACTTCTTTATGAAAACACCCGCTTAACCATATTAACGAACTATGAGAGACAGCTGGGAGGGAAGGAGCCAAGGTCTGTCCCCAGGCACAAGCTAAAGAAGCTGACCTCATAGGAGTTCCTCCATGCTTCCCACTTCACTACTAGAGGCAGAGCTGTGACTGAGGTGCCTGACTCTGGAGCCCCAGTCTCTAAACAGCGCGGGCGCACACGCGCACACACACACACATGCACACACACACTTCTGCGTCAATAGGAAGACTGGCAGCAAGAACACTGCAGACTTTCACACGCTGTTCTTTGTATCCATTATTCATCACAAGCCTCTCAACTGCCTTTCGTGTGCTGAATATCTCTTTATACAGCAGCTAAGAAATGAACACGGACAACAGCAAGAACGGCAAAAAAAACTCGTTAGGTCAATGCCTTATACTGCGTAAAAGATGATTAGGTGAGCTGAACAGCAGAGCAGGACAGAGAGCCCTGTCTATTGGTTTTAGAGTTTGAGAACCTATCATGTTGTTTGCATTGTTGGAGTAACTTAAGTACATCCATTTTCAAATAAATAACTACATTCCAAAGCCAAGTGTCCAGAAATGAAAACCACATTCATGCCTCTAGCCCATGAGACCTTTATGAGAATAAGAAAGAGCCCAGGGACAGATGTACAGAATGGCACACAGGGTGTCCTGAGGGCAGAAACACATTCTCCTCATCCAGCAAGCAGAGTATTCCATGGAAAAAAGAACGAACAGGGAGATAATTTAAAAACTCTAATTTATGAACAATTCTCTGGAATTAGTTTGCATTTGAAATTCCATTTATTACCTGGTTTAGATATATCTGGTTTCAAATAAAAACCCATGACAGAACCAAAGAGACGAAACAACAAACAATCTAAGAAAACAAATTACCTGAGAAATTCATTGATGCCCTGCTCACTGAAGGAGCCTTTTAGCAGAGCAAATTTCATCTTGCGTGCATTGATGGCGGCCATGGCAGGGTATCCAAACCCTCCAATCCCCAATGCGGTCTCAAGTTCAGACTGGGCTCCAGCTTCTGCCCACAGCCACCTAGAAAACCAGACTAGTGTTTAGGGCAAATATGTCTTTTAAATTGCTTACAATCCAACTAGAAGAACTTAGAGAACAAAAGATCATGCTTCAGATATCTTGTGGAATAAGTGAAAAATAAATAAAAAACAAAAAGTGAGTTTCTACCTGGATTTTCCCTTTTTACCTGAAATGCCACCAATATCATTTGGGTTATTAAGTGTGCTCTTACGTTCTGTAGGCATCTAATAAACATTTGCTCAACTAACGGAGGAGGAGCAAGGTCATGGAGAGAGGGACAGCAGGGGGCGCTAGGTACCTGGGGAAAGCAATAGATACTGAAGACGAGAAGCAAAAAGATAAATAGGAAGGAGACAGACTGTTTTCAAAATGTGCCTAGATCCAGTCCTTACTCAGGTAAGGAAACATGCTTCTATTTCATTTTTCTCATCCAGCCTTCAAGCTTATACTAGAATTCAGCTGCACTACTCATTACGTGTCTGCTTGCTAATCGGGCACCCCAATCACCATTGAAAACATGATTCCTATGAGAAAAATGCACACTGTGCTGGCAGCCCTGTATTCCTTCTTTTTCTCTCAGTGATAATATTTTCATATCCTGAATAAATACACATAGCAGAGCAGGCTGGGTGCAGTGGCTCACACCTGTAATCCCAGGACTTTGGGAGGTGGAGGCAGGTGGATCAATTGAGGTCAGGAGTTTGAGACCAGCCTAGCCAACATGGTGAAACCCCATGTCTACTAAAAATACAAAAATTAGCTGGGTGTGGTGGCAGGGGCCTGTAATCCCAGCTACTTGGGAGGCTGAGGCAGGAGAATCGCTTGAACCCAGGAGGTGGAGGCTGCAGTAAGCCGAGATTGTACCACTGCACTCCAGGCTGGGCAACAGAGCGAGACTCCGTCTCAAAAAACCAACCAACCAACCAACCAACCAACCACCACAGAGCAAACACAGCCTACAGCAACATGAGTGAATCACTCTCAGGAAGCCCTATTCCCTGTTCAGATGACCCTGAGAAAATAAGCTCAGTAACTTACCCCCACATTTTCTTTTTGTATTTGTCTGCCAACTTCAGAAGAACTTCCAGATAAGAATTTCTACCTGCAGCTCCTAATTTAAACAGACAAAGGTTTTTAAAGGTAAAGATAAAGGAGTCCATAAAGTTAACCCATTTAGGAAGTATTCTCAGAGCATTTAGCATAGAACAGCTAAGGGGAAATCGTTTCTGTCTGTCTTACCAGTATCAAGGATATGGGGCAGCACAGCCACAACACAGAGCTGGTGCTCCTCACACGTCCTCTTGGCAATGTCCTCGTTGATAATCTGTGGGACCCAGAAGACAAGGGATGATCAGGAGGCTGCATGATACAACACCCAAAGGTAAGCTGGCAAACAAGAACTTCACATTGTCACTTTCATTAAAAAGACAGATTTCTCCCATGACTACTTCCTTGTATGGAAACACCCAGAGGCATGTTCTATAAGAGGAGATTTCTGTTACTGATTCTTAAGCCTGTGGAACCTGTGGTGGTGGTGAGGGATTAGCACACATACGTGTCTCTGAAATCACAATGCCTGGACACAGCCTGGCTCTGACACTTACTTGTTTAAATAGATTATACTTACATGTATTATATGTTTATACAAACTTGAGGCTCTGTGCCTCAATTTCCCCATATGTAAAGTGGAGATAAAAACACTACCTCTCAGTGTTCATGTGAGAATTAAATTTAAAAAACCTACATAAGAACACCAGAAACAGTGCTGGTAACATGATTAGGTACTCAATAAATGTGTGATTTTGAGAATGATAAGCAAGAGTGATTGAATACACTCTAAGAAGCTTGTATTTCTGTTCACGGTATAATTATTCTAATGCTAAAAGTTATGAAAAGCAATTTATCAGATTTTTTTTTTCCATTTCTAAGTATATAAACCACTTTAAAGAGAGTATTTTTAACAAGAAGGAAAAGGCATAACATGAATAGTGTCACGACTGCTTTAACATTCTTCACTATCAGCTAAAAAAGCTTCCCGGACTCAAGCAGTTGAAGTGGTTTACCTCAAGCAGCTCAGGAGGTGGGGCGTTATCAGAAAACAAATCAAGGGCCCGGGACACTATGTCGGATCTTGTCCGCCCACCGTCATAATCCACAGGAGACTCGCCTTTCTGAAATATCTTGATTGTAGGAAATCCTCTAATCTATTTAAAAAAAATCAGAGGACAAAATCCAATTAACATTTAACACAAAACAATCTTTACAATTTCTAAAACCACCTTATAGCTAATTTTTTTTAGGTGGAGTCTCGCTCTGTTGCCCTGGCTGGAGTGCAGTGGCGTGATCTCAGCTCACTGCAACCTCTGCCTCCTGGGTTCAAGTGATTCCCCTACCTCAGCCTCCCGAGCAGCTGGGACTACAGGCACATACCACTACATCCGGCTAATATCTATATTCTTAGTAGAGACAAGGTTTCACCATGTTGGCCAGGCTGGTCTTAAACTCCGGCCTCCACCTCCCAAAGTGCTGAGTCAGCCACCAGTCCTGGCCTTATAATTTAATGTAACAAAACTGTTCCCCACACTGCATGGATTTCAAAGGAATGACTCACAGAGGTCAATGATCAATCAGGGAGATTTAACAGTCTGACTGTGAAGTTTAGCCCAATCATCTTCAATCCCTGGCATATAATTAACACAAAGTATCTATTCGAGAACAAATGGACCACTTAGAACAGCCATATGAGCAACCTGAATAAGCCTGGGCAAGCTGAAACCTCACTTTAAGTACACAGTAGCAGCAGTGTGACATTAAGGGAAAAAAGTTGATAGTCGTGAGTTTCAGACTGTTAGTTATGACAACAGAGTGACTTCAACTTTTCATTCACAAAATGGTTTAAACATCTCCCTTCCTACCTCATAGGGAGGCCTGGAGTACTGGAAGAAGTAAAGAAATACCATGTATTTCATAATGAAATGAGCCTTATAAATATACTCACCCCATACCGGGAGGCTAGAACCTGATTGACTGTAGCATCCACAGCTGCCAGTTTCACTTTTCCTTTTGTTTGCTCTTTTACTTCTGAAGCTGCAGCAGCCCACTCTGGCTCTAGGCTATAGAAAAATACTGGTTTTGTTTTTTTTGAGACACGGTCTCTCTCTGTTGCCCAGGCTGGAGTGGAGTGGTGCAATCACGGCTCCCTGTAGCCTTGACCTCCTGGGCTCAAGCGATCTTCCCATCTCAGCCTCTCAAGTAGCTGGGACTACAGGTGTGTGCCATCATCCACTGCTACTTGCTATATTTTTAGTAGGGAGAGGGTTTCCCCATGTTGCCCGGGCTGGTCTCGAACTCCTGGCCTCAAGTGATTCACCTCACTAGGACAAATACTTGCATTTTAACTTGCAGCCCCAACTTTTTTTTTTTTTTTTTTTAAACAGAGTCTCATTCTATCATCCAGGATGGCAGTGGTGTAATCTCAGCTCACTGCAGCCTCTGCCTCCTGCACTCAAGACATTCTTGTAAATCTTCCAAGTAGCTGGGACTACAGGGGAACATCACCACACCCTGCTCATTTTTTTGTATTTTTAGTAGAAACAGTGCTTTGCTATGTTGCCCAGGCTGGTCTCGAACTCCTGGCCTCAAGTGATCCACCCGCCCTGGCCTCCCAAAAGTGCTAAGATTACAGGTGTGAGCCACCACATCCCGCCTATACTTTTAACTGATCTGTGCATTTCTGCCCAATCCCCAGTTATGTCACACCTAGAGAACATTTTGTGTGTAGCTTTACCAAAGATCCAATGCTACCCTTCACATGCACTTCCTATCCCTAAACCTGGACATGAGCCAGTCCCTTAATCTTTGGCAATATGAGAGCGGAAGCTCTTGGCACTAATGTCAATGTTTAATACTCACTTAGAGTCAGAGTTTTTCTGAAAGAGATCTTAGTGATGATCTATTATCTAGTTCAGCTCTTTCAGAATAAGCTACCAAGTGTACTGAGAATACTGTGGCTGAACAGACTACTTAGCAGAAGGCACTTACTTTTTGCAGTGTCCACACCAAGGAGCATAGAACTCAACCATCCAAACATCTTCGCTGTCAAGAATGTTCTGATCAAAGCTGTCGTCGGTCAGCTCAATCACATCCTTCTTACTTGAACTATCACCTCTGCCCTGGCATTTATGACATTAAACATCAAAGAACAATTTGGCCAAGAAGAACATTTTCCTATTTTAAATAACAACACTGCTTCTACATCTTAACTAAGTTTCAGAGCTTTTCTTTAGTGAATAAAATAGTGAAAATGGTTGTATTCAAATTGGGTACATTCCTCAGCATTATTTTTGCTTGGTAAATAGTCTTTTACTTTCGAATAATTACCAATACATTCAGTACAACATATAACCTGTACCTGAATTCTGTCACCAGCTATTTTTAGAGAAACCTCAACATGGCTCAAAGAACCAACTTAACAACACTGTTCTAATCAGACTCAAGTACAGCTGCTGCTTCATCCCAGGATGTTATGTTACATCTTTTCATAGATAAAGTCCCTACCAGTCAACGAAGCTAAAAATAACTTTTTTTTTTTTTGATTGAGCCTTGCTCTGTCGCCCATGTTGGAGTGCAGTGATGTGATCTCAGCTTACTGCAACCTCTGCCTCCAGGGTTCAAGCAATTCTGCCTCATCCTCCCAAGCAGCTGGGACTACAGGTGCCCGCCACCATGCCCAGATATTTTTTTTTTAGTAGAGACGGGGTTTCAGCATATTGGCCAGACTGATCTCCTGAGCCCATGATCCACCCACCTCGGCCTCCCAAAGTGCTGGGATTACAGGCGTGAGCCACCGCGCCCGGCCTAACAATAACATTTAATCCTTTTCTTTTTTTGAAGAATGTTCTTCAGTACCAAATCTAAGAACCAGTCAGCATTGCTTTCTGTTGCCAGGCAGGATGCAGGGGGCCAGGCAACTATGCTCATTAAATGTCTAAGTTTAAAAAAAAAGGCAAGAGCATGAAATCTTTGGCAAAGCTCTGAGCCTATATAAAGAGCCAGTAGCTAGTACAGTTAAACTAGCTCTTTATATAGGCTCAGAGCTAGTACATTTACTTTAGGTGAAAGTTTAACTAGTTTAACTTTTGCCTAAAAGTAAATGCCCATTTAATATTTATATATCTTCAATTTTGTCTTTTCACAAGAACATCATTGTTAAGCTTCACATACAAGGGCATCTAAAACACCAATCTGCTCATCTCTCTCTCTTCTTCCCTATCCATTTGTGTAGAATTTTCCATGGATTTTGGGCTGATTGCCACAGATACAGGCCAACAGGTAACCCAAATTTTATCATGGTTTGCCAGAGCCTACCTAGAGGAGAACCCAACCATCCCTCCCCACTCTGGACCTACAAGTGCCATGGGATGCCAGCACCTGGCTCCTGGGCCTGGAGCTCTTTCTCCCTGAAGTTCTGTTTTAGCCCAGGGCCCAGGACGCCTATCTGGGGGCCTGGTACTTGGATGTAGGTGTGGCAAGATGCCCTGGGACTGACTGGCCATGGCAACAGCAATTCTGAGGAGGCCAAATGAGCAGGCTGGATGGCTGGTTCCCTATGGGATCAGTGGATCCCAATCCTCTATTATTTTTTAATTGAAAGTTCACCACTTTAACATACTTTTTAAAACAGCAAAAAACAACTATTTTTTTTTTTGCAAGGAATCCACACTCTGGCTTCAAAATTATGACACATTAAAATCTGACATTTTATGGTCTTACTTGTTTTCCAGAACTGTATCCTCCGCTCCGTCCCCCAAGGCGATCCTTCACGAGCTGGCGCAGAGCACTGAGCGCAGCATCTACGATGGCTTCACCAGTTCTGCCACCTACAGGAGACAGGAGGTAGGCGGTCCTCAGCCTGGCCTTCAGCAAGTGCCCCATCTGGCCCATCCCAACGGACTGTGTCTTTACCTCATTGTCAGCCTCACCGGGTGTTACACAGTTCTAACAACATGTGTATCTCTCACAGAACACACTTTCTCCCCAGCATGCATTTTGCACTAGACTTAACACTTGAAAAACCAATTCCTCTTCTTTTTTGAGACAGTGTCACTCTGTTGCCCAGGCTGGGTACAATCTCAGCTCACTGCAACCTCCACCTCCTGGGTTCAAGTGATTTCCAGCTAATTTTTGTATTTTTAGTAGAGACACAGTTTCACCATGTTGGCCAGGCTGGTCACAAACTCCTGACCTCAAGTGATCTGCCCGCCTCAGCCTCCCAAAGTGCCAGGATTACAGGGATGAGCCACTGTACCCGGCCCGATTCCTCTTCTTAGGTTTTACATTGTTAGTGTTAATAAAAACTCTCTGCTCAAATATCATCTCCTAATGAAAATTACTCACAAATGTTAACTGCATATATACATGGATGAATAAGAAGCTTAACATCTAGCTGGGAAAGTAGGGGAATTTCCTAAATACAAAAAAAAACTATTTCTGTGAGATACTGGATAGAAAAGATGGAGAAAGTAGGTATGAAGTGTCTTTGAAGCCAAGCAACTGGAAACCATTCCAGGTCTCTTTTTTTCTATCTTGCTTCAAACACTGTTAAGCTGAACTTAATCCTAATATAAGTAACGAATCTGCATTAAAACTCAGAGAGGCAAGACGACAATAGTCTTTGGAAGTTCACCAAAAACTTACTTGCTCAAGAGAGTCAGGGGCTATTGACTAACACAGGAGTGCTGAATAACACGTCATGTGCTGTCTTTAGAGTTTAACGGCAAAACTTTAATAGAATCTCTTTAGAAAGTTTCATCTTTCGGCCGGGTGTGGTGGCTCACGCCTGTGATCCCAGCACTTTGGGCGGGCGAAGCAGGTAGAACACTTGAGGTCAAGAGTTCGAGACCATCCTGGCCAACATGGCAAAACCCTGTCTCTACTAAAAATACAAAAATTAGCTGGGCATGGTGGCAGGCCTATAGTCCCAGCTACTCGGGAGGCTGAAGCACGAGAATCACCTTAACCCAGGAGACTTGGAGGCTGCAGTGAGCTGAGATCGCACCACTGCACTCCAGACTGAGCAACAGAACAAGACTCTGACCAAAAAAAAAATAAATAAATAAAAATAAAATCTTTTTTTTTAGAGTTTTCCCAAACTCCTGCACTGAAGTGATCCTCCTGCCTTGGCCTCCCAAAGTGCTGGGATTAGAGATAAAAGGTACGGCCAGGAAAAGAAACTTCTGAGAACACATCAGACCTAACATAAAAAACAAAACTCTCAGCATCTATTCAGATAATCTTGCGCTGCATCATGGGTTGAGCCTACCAAGTATGTCACTTGATAACACAGAAGGGCAAGGCCTCAACATGAAACAGCCCCTGCTCCTTATCTATGTGGGTTACTTCCAACATCTGAACTAGTGCCCCTTCTTCCCCCGGTCTTTACCTGGACATGGGCCAAGTCACAAAGTATACTACGAAAAAAGGGAGGGTTTTCTCACTCTAGACTAGTGGTTGGCAAACTCTTTATGTGAAGGGCCAGGTGTCAACTTTTCAGCATTTTGGGCCATACTGTCTATTGCAACTACTCAGTTCTGCTGCTCCACTGCAAAAGCAGCCAGAGATAACATGTAGACAAACAAGCAGGGCTGTGTTCCAATACACTGACTTATAAAAACAGCAGCAGACTGAATGTACTAAGTATGTCCATTTTTACAAGTTAGGAAAACTGTAACAAATTATTCAAGGGCAAAAAAAGCAGCTGTTTACTCAGGAGAGAAAAAGGTTTGGAGCTGGGCGCCCAGCAGAGACGACGTGTCCACGGCCACTCCTTGTCTTCTTACCCGCCAGCCTCGAGATTTGCCAACAACACACATTTACCAAGAATTTGTCTCACAAGCTTTATGTGTACTATTTCAATTAAGCTTCTGGTACCCTAAAATAGGCTTGCACATCCCCATTTTACAGAGAAGCAAGAGACCAAGTACTGTTTAGTTACTGACGCTGGAGTGTGGAGAAGCCAGCAGCCAGCAGCCAGCAGCCAGGCAGGGCTGCCTTCCCCGTTCACACATGACAGATTCTGTACCCCTCACCCCTGCCTTCCCTGCCTTCTATTAGCTGGACCCAGGCAAGTCACCAAGGACAGACAACTCTTTGTTTTACTATGATGCTGATTCTCCCACCCAACTCATGAGATGGTACTGCTCACATAAAGCAAAACCTAAGATGACAAAGTCCAGTCATTCATATGTTCCATATAACAGAATCTTCAGCGAAAAACTTTACCAAATTAGCCATAAGTTCAGCTTCAAACACATTATGCCCAATACTTTTACTAGTACCAGGGATCTGGCCCAACCCAGCAACTCTGATTATCTTAAATATAATAATCTGTTTGTGATATCTTAAATAACAGGACAATTCTCTAAGAGTGTAGTGCCTGTGATCCCAGACCTGGGAGGCTAAAGTAGGAGGACAGACTGAACCTAGGAGTTGGAGTCCAGGCTGGGCAACACAGCCAGACTCTGTCTCTTAAAAAAAAAAAAGAAAAAAGAAAGAATAGTGTGGGTGAAAAAAACATTTAGTCTCAGGAGGGTAGAACCTGAATTCTATCTTTAGTTGCCTCAGTGACTCACAGCAGATACTCACGATTTACTTATCTACAAAACACAGTTTGTGGTATCCACTTATTAGCAATAGTTTAGGAGACGAAGACTCTAAAATTACAGAGTCTCCTTTTTCATGGTGATATGCTGGACCCTTCTCCTACAGTAAAGGGAAGAGAGATTAGAGCAAGAACATATATAGATCTTTATTAAATACAAGTGACTGTAATGAGAAAGACAAGAGGGTAGCACAGAACGTTGGTATTCTATCATTGCTAATGTAGCACTGATCTAAGCATAAACGATAACACAAACCTATATGACACACATTTCATCATCAGAATGACTCGGAGGGTGAAGGAATCACTGTATATACCTTTTTTAGATAATTCAGGTACAACGAGGTTGAGAATGGTGCAGGTAGAGCAGGTTCTCAATCTGTTGAAGAACACTAGGTTCTTGTCTACCAGGGGAATGAAGCAGCTAGGAAAAGTCCTTACCTTGGTAATCTTCTGGTCTGTTTTTGTTGGATCCAAAAATCTTAATTGTAGGAAATCCCTGAACACCATACTGACCGCCTAGGGACTGATGTTTATCTGCATCAACTGCACCAACTTTCACAACATCCTGTGGAAACGTAAAAGAAGTAACAATTTTTCTTTCAACTAGAGCAGATTCCACAAGAACTCATTATCTGCTTCATACAGACTCAGAAAAAGATAATGAAGCGCAGGGTGCAATTTGCAGTGAGTCAATAAGGGCTTTAGCCTTGAACACCAGAAGAGAATCTTCAATGCAATGATGGTGGAAATCAAAGTCAGTCCACAGAGGGAACTCTGCAGCTCACAGAACAGGCAGGGCTGAGAGTAACTGTCATTTATCTGGGAAACAGGATGATCAAAAACAGGCAATGTAAGCATTTAAATGTGTATTATCCCCTTATTCTCAGCATGATTTTGATAACAGAACCAGTATTTTGAACTTTGATATGCAAACTAGCTTCCCCTTGAACATTAAACCAATTGCATACTGACTACTTTAAACATACACAGGTGAATGTGGACATCTTAGAAACCTATTTTAAAAAAATTTTTAAGGCTTTTGCTTGAAAACTTACTTTTAATGCAGTAGCTGCTTTCTTCCATTCTGGTGTTAATCTTTGACAGTGACCACACCTTTTCGGGGAAGACAACACACAAAGAAACAGTTAAAGCCTTTGCTTCTCAATTCGAAAATTCAATTAAAAACCCCATCAATGGTCTATTGAGTGAGATGCCTGCAAAGAGGACAAGCACAAATAAAATAGGATCAAGGTCAGGTGCGGTGGCTCATGCCTGTAATCCCAACACTTTGGAAGGCCAAGGAAGGAGGATCACTTGAGGTCAGGAGTTTGAGACCAGCCTGGCCAACATGGTGAAACCCCATCTCTACAAAAAATACAAAAATTAGCTGGATGTGGTGGTACGTGCCTATATCCTAGCTACTGGGGAGGCTGAGGAATGAAAATTGCGTGAACCCAGGAGGTGGAGGTTGCAGTAAGTCGAGATCACACCACAACACTCCAGCCTGGGCAACAGAGCAAGACTCTGTCTCAAAAAAATAAAAGAAATAAAAGAAAACAAATAAATTAGATCAGCAACCTGGATGAGCTCACCATTTTATTACTTACAACAATCACTTTTCATATCATCCCAATAAAAAAGCTTCCAGCTGTGCGCAGTGGCTCATGCCTGCAATCCCAGCACTTTGGGAGGCCAAGGCGAGTGGATCACTTGAGCTCAGGAGTTTGAGACCGGCCTGGCCAACATGGTGAAACCCCGTCTCTAATAAAAATACAAAAATTAGCTGGGTGTGGTGGCACACACCTGTAATCCTAGCTATTGGGGAGGCTGAGGCAGGAGAATCGCTTGACGTAGGCACACAGAGGTTGCAGTGAGCTGAGATTGTGCCACTGCACTCCAGCCTGAGCAACACAGCAAGACTCTGTCAAAAAAACAAAACAAACTTCCAAATTACTGCTCAATTAAATCATATTTAAACTCTTTAATTTATAACTCTCCACCTGAACAAGCCCTTTAGAAGCTATCTGGTCCAATGTGCTTCACTATGTGGAGCTGTAAGCCTATGCAAAATGCAGATTCTTAGGCCCCACAAATCCAAACTTCATAGAGGAAGAAGTGCATTTTCTTTTTCTTTTTTTTTCTTTCCAGGAAAGAACTGCATTTTCGTAAATTCTACTAGTGATTCTTAAACCTATTGAGGTTTGACAGTCCCTAATCTAGTCCAACTTTTTAATGTCACAGATGAGGTATCTGGCCTAGATCTCCTATGCCTATATCTGAATACTCTCTAGGCCCCACAAATTGCTTCTGGACTTAGAAACACAAACACAAACCCATGTTAGTGAGCCTAACAAGCCGAAATGCATAACGTGACACCACGAGAGGTGATGTGAGTGATGAGGTTGGGGGAGACAGGGAAAGTGGAACAGAGTGGGGAGGGGAGGAGAGAAGAAAACAGGAAAAATAATGTTAACCTTGTAGGTACTATTAATATGAAATACAACAGAGAAAAGTGCTTCTGAAACATGTGCGCGTAAAACTGTTAACTCTTACCACTCATTGAGGCTGTAGGTAGCTATACTGTTCATTTTTATTGCTATGTAACATTCTCTGTATGCAGACTCCACAGTTTATCCATTGGTGGTTTGATGCATTTTTTAAAAACAAAGTAAATTCTCTTCTAATTAGGTCTCTAAGGACCAAATGCACAAATGCTAGGTGCCAGGACCATGATGAAAACATTTTACAGAGGATTTCATTTAATCGGCATGAAGCTGAAGGCATGTCCCTCTTGTTATTTCATTTTACAAAAGATGGAATTGATGCTGAGAAGAAATTTACCCAATATCACATAGCCATTCAGCGTCAGAGCTGTCTGACAAGTTTTCGATTCCAAATACTAGAATCATACAGGTAAATGTTTTAATAATTATGTAACTGAGTATTAGGGCCTAAAGGTAATCCCAGTATTTGAAGTAAGGATCTTTCAGGGGAATGTCCTGAAATGCTACTTCTATGTATTTATATACAGAACGTTTTGTTGTTTAGGTGAGATACTCAGAAATCCCAAAGACAAATTTTTACAGGGTTTGTGCCTCTTTAATTTCAGTTTATCTAAGAAAAGAGGACTAAATCCAGAGACTGTCAGAGTTCATCCTCCCTTCTATTAGATCTGCACATACATCACAACGCCATGTATATATAAATATGGCATACCCTCTACCCAGGGGGTTCCGTACCTGGGGTCCAGACTCCCAAAAGGCTGGTGGATAAAAATTTAGGGGATCTCTTTTAGGGGGGAAAAAAAGAATAAACAAATCTGAAGCCAAGGTGGTCTTTTAGGAAAAATTTAGGGGGGAAGTCTATGAATTTGGATGAAAAAAAAGTCTTTTTACTAATCTGTAATTGAAATCTAGAATTTCTTTACAAATGTAAGCAACACTCCACAGTCAATTATTGTGACTTATCATGAATAAAAATAACGGCTGTTGTCATTATTAACCTATAGTTACTGCAGGAATCTTCAAACATCATTTATGCCCACCACGACTCAGAATTACTGCACCTGTCAAGTCTGCTGCTGGATCTTGGTACTGGTTTAGCATCCCTAATCTAAAAACCCACAATCTGAAACATGCTAAAATCTGCAACGTTTTGAG
Organism: Cacajao melanocephalus; assembly: GCA_963573385.1. NCBI lineage: Eukaryota > Metazoa > Chordata > Mammalia > Primates > Pitheciidae > Cacajao > Cacajao melanocephalus. Next base: position 53,856 of record CAUYLG010056360.1, on the reverse strand, counting down.
CACCAACATGACACTCACAGGAAACGTACAATGGAGCATTTCAGATTTTGTATTCTCAGATTAGGGATGCTCTACAGCTAAGTATTATGCAAATCTTCCAAAATCTGAAAAAATCTGAAATCAGAAACACTTCTGGTCCCAAGCACTTTGGGTAACAGATGTTCCACCTATACTTACTGTCCTTGTAAAGCACTACATTAACCATAAAATTTTAATATTTCAACAATCATATTTCCATACTTTAGGTTTTCTTTGTGAACCTATAAGCTTTATTTAAACATGTAAAGCTTTGTTTTTTTTTTTAAAGGTGAGCTTTTTTTTGTTTTTTTTTTTTTTCTGTTTTTGAGACAAGCTCTCACTGTGGCCCAGGCTGGAGTGCGGCGGGACATCATAGCTCTCTGCAGCCTCTACCTCCCAGGCTCAGGTAATCTTCCCACTTCAGCCTACTGAGTAGCTGGGACCACAAGCACACGCCACCACGCCTGGGTAATTTCTTTCGTTTCTTTTTCTTTTTGTAGAGATGGGGTCTCGCCACATTGCCCAGGCTGGTCTTGAACTCTGGTGCTCAAGCAATTCACCCTCCTTGGTCTCCTAAGTGCTGAAATTATAAGCGTGAGCCATCATGCCTGACCGTAAAACTTTTATTATATAAGAATCCAAGGCTTTCACCAAGGTGCCAAAGGCATCCAAGCACAAATGGAAGTTACAGAGCACCTGCCTGACCTGGTGCAGTGGCCCATACCTGTAATCCCAGCACTTTGGGAGGCTGAGGCAGGCGAATCACTTGAGCCCTGGCATTAGAGACCAGCCTGGACAATATGGTGAAATTCTGTCTCTATAAAAAATATAAAAATTAGCTGGGCATTCTGTAGTGTGGACATAGGGGGAAAAAAAAAAGAAAATTAAAGAAATTAACTGTGTGTGGTGGTAAATGCCTGCAGTACTAGCGCTTGGGAGGCGGAGGTGGGACGATCACCTGAGCCTGAGAAATCAAGGCTGCAGTGAGCCGTGATCATGGCGCTGCACCCCAGCCCGGGAGAAAGTGAGACCCTGTCTCTCAAAAAAAGTATTTGCTCTAATCAGACATTACTTCATCCAGACACCACAAAGTAAAACTCTGCCAGTGTAATAATAATTACTAACTACTTGATCTAGAGCCTGCCTTCTCAATTATGCTGTCTTGTAGAGTTTTAGAATGAGGTATTTTCTCTTGTATAGTAGCTCTCAGAAACAAGGTAAATTACCTATGCCATATGTGATAAACTTGTAAAAACCACATACAGAGGCATTTAACAATGTAACAGTTTGTACAATGACTACTTATACAGTTGCTAGTCTAATTGAGCTAATCCATACAGAATTAGCATTTGGATAGAACACACACCAGAGCCTTGAAAAATAGTAAAGGCCACTCACAATGTGGCAGCATCCACTTTGAAAATACAGTGTTTTTGCCTCCATTTGCTATACTGAGCATTAAGTAAAATGGTCCATAAGGACTGGTGGGTAGTTTCTAAAACTCAGTTCAAAGAAAAAAGTTAAAGTGAGAAAGGAAAAACTTTCATCAGGCATACCCTAAAATGTACCCATAAGGTTCTAAAAATTTGACCGTAAGGACTGCATCTAATATCCCTCACCGAAGCCTACAAAGCTGTTCACATGTAAAAGGACTCTTCTGGATTTCAGATCACCGTACAGTTCTTCCCAGATACACAGCTGGCTAGGGTTTGGCTCTCCTCTCAGGATACTTGCGGCCTGCTGGTTTACAGCACAGACAGCCTCATGTACATCTCGCACATTTTCCACTCTTCTATTTCTTTCATTAAATGCTTTAATCACACAAATAATCAGCGCAATGTTGTATTTTTGACTGTATATAATTTTGCGCCGTTAGTGTCAATAGTGATGACATTTTTACCCCACAAGGGTTTTTCCAGAATTGAATGTCAGGCAAGGAAAGAAATTTTAAATTAAACCAGATTTTCTAACTACATTATTTCAGGAAATAATTCTCTTCAAGAAACAGAATGAAGTTAATCACTGGCCCCTCCCTTTCCTTTGCTCAAGATTCCTTCCTCATAACATTAAGTTTTCCTTCCACACGCATCACCTCATCAAAAGACAGATCTTCTTTAACAATATAGACTAGACACTTGGCGTTTCCCATTTCCCTCTTCTCTACTTCTTTTAACAAACAGCAAGCTAAACGAGATGACTTAATAAAATCAGATTTTTATATAGCATTTTCTCCAATTTCAGAAAGTACTATAAATAATCTACAACACTTTATAATACTTACCATGGAGCATAGAATTCTACAAGCCACAAACCATCACTCTGAATAACTTCTCGGTTGAAATTTGATGGAGTTAATTCAATCACATCATCACTAGAGGAATACAGACCGTTCACTGCCAGAAAGAAGGCACAGCTCACCAGACCTGAAGTGACAACAAAAGTACACCAATAACAGCATGGTTCATGGTTTGACTGGAAACCCCGGGGAATCAGAGTCCTCTTTAACTGAGCAGGACCCTTCACACAGGAGGATAGCCTAGCCCTGGCCCCTCTGCCATCCCTGCTGCAGTCGGAGCCCCTGGAATTTCACTCCCACTGGTGCAGCACTGAGCAAGAAAGAAATGGACAGTCTCCACTCCCATTCCTTGGGGTGCACTGGAAAAAGACTGTATATAGCATTATTCTTAGTGGCTTTCATGTATCAACACCTTTGTTCTTTACAACCACTACAAGAGGCAGTACTATTAGCATTTTATGGGTGTGGACACTGAAAACTTGGGAGGTCACTTCTGCTTGTGTAACTCTGAGCAATCCATACGGTGATCACTCCTCATGTTATTCAGTTGCAACATTTAGCACATTATCAGAAAAAATTTTCATGTGAACAACCTTATAAAAAAAGGATACAGGCTGGGCACAGTGGCTCACGCCTGTAATCCCAGCACTTTGGGAGGCCGAGGCAGGTGGATCACAAGTTCAGGAGTTCAAGACCAGCGTGGCCAAGATAGTGAAACCCTGTCTCTACTAAAAATACACAAAAAAAATTAGCTGGGCACAGTGGCAGGCGCCTGTAATCCCAGCTACTCAGGAGAGAATCCCTTGAACCTGGGAGGTGGAGGTTGCAGTGAGCCAAGACTGTGCCACTGCACTCCAGCCTGGAAGGCAGAGTGAGACTCCATGTCAAAAAAAAAAAAAAGAATAAAAAGAAAGGATAAGTGTCGACTGTACTGGTGACCACACAGTTCTGCCACATTGTGGATCAAGTGCATTTTCTTTCTTTGCAATTCTGGAAACTTAAATGCAATTTATAGCAATAATATAGGAAAACAAATTCTGAACTTACTAGTACCTTAAGAACCCAGAAGTTCTTTGAAATGGCAATACTATCAAAATTTCACCTTTTAAATTTATGTATACAGTCACATCCACAAGGTCAAGGAGAGAACACATACATGAGGGCAGTCCCATAGATTATAATGGAGCTGAAAAAAATCTTATCACCTTGTGATGTCCTGGTAACTCTGACCCTGCGTAGACCTAGGCTAATGTGTGTATTTGTGTTCTAGTTTTTTACAAAAAGCTTAAAAAGTAAAACAAACAAACTTTAAAAACAGAAAAAAACCTTACAGAATAAGAATATAAAGAAAACACTGGCCAGGCCTATGGCTCATGCTTATAATCCCAGCACTTTGGGAGGCCAAAGCAGGCAGATCGCTTGAGCTCAGGAACTCAAGACCAATCTAGGCAACATAGTGAGACTCCCTCTCTACAAAAAAACACAAAAATTAGCCAGGCATGGTGGAACATGCCTGTAGTCCCCGCTACTCAAGACACTGACGTGGGAGGATCGCTGAGCCCAGGGAGGTCAAGGCTATAGCGGCGGTGGGTTATGATGCACCACTGTACTCCAGACTCATACAGTGAGACCCTGTCTCAAAAGAAAGAAAGAAAATCTTTTTGTACTGATGTACAATGTGTTTTAAGCTAAGTGTTTTTACGAGAGTAAAAAAGTTAAAAACAAAATTAAGTTTAGTAGTAAAATGTTGACCAGATGCCATGACTCACACCTATAATCCCAACACTTTGGGAGGCCAAGGTGGGAGGACTGCTTGAGGCCAAGAGTTCAAAACCAGGCTGGCCAACAGAGCGAGACCACTTCTCCAAAAAAAAATAATAATAATAATAAAAGGAAAATGTTACGGTAAATTAAGGTTAATTTATCATTCAAGAAATAAAATTTTTAGAGCAACTCTCAGTCACACAAACTCTATTCATGGCAAATGTTCTATACAGGTGTACCATTTTAAATCTTTTACATCGTACTTTTACTGCACCTTTTCTATGTTTAGATACACAAAGGCTTACCATATTGTGTTACAACTGCATACAGTATTCAGTACAGTAACATGCTGAACAGATCTGTAACCTAAGAGAAAGAATCTATACCACATAGCCTAGGTGTGTAGGAAGTTATACCATCTAGGTTTGTATTAAGTACACACTGATGTTTTTCACAATGAAGAAATCATCTGATACGACAATAGAAATTAAAGAAATTTCTATCTATTCCTGTCTTTTCAGCATCTCTAAACTTGATCATATCTCAGAATGTATCTCTAATGTTAAGCAACGTGACTACATAAAAAAAATTTGCTAATTACCTCTAGAACAAGCTAAATAATGGAATATCCTCAGAATGTTCTTGACTTCAACAGGAATGTTTTCCTACTTGCATCATGCTGGCTTTGGGGTTGAAACAGATACACTTTTAAATTCTTTTGAGATAGGCTCTTGCTCTGTCACCCAGACTGGAGCGCAGTGGTACAAGCACAGCTTCCTACTGCAGCCTTGACCTCTTGGGCTCAAGCAATCCTTCCACCTCAGCACCCCCAGGTAGCTGGGACTGCAGGTGCATGCCTGGCTAACTTTTAAATTTTTTGTACAGACAGGGTCTCCCTATGCTGCCCAGGCTAGACTCAAAATGCTGGGCTCAGGTGATCCTCCTGCCTCTGCCTCCCAAAGTGCTGGGATCACAGGTGTGAGTGACCATACCAGGTCAAAACGTTACAATGTTAAAGAAATTTCTATCTATTTCTGTCTTTTCAGCATCTCTGAAGTTGATCATATCATTTCTTCCTTTTAATTTGTTGATACAGCAAATTAAAAGTGAGAGAGGCCTGTGTTCTCAAGTAGTGCGTGTACATGCCATCTTAGCCACATTTTCATATGCTTACTTTGTAAATCAAATTTGGAAGATTTCAAATGGACCTTTTTTCTATAACTAAATGGTACATTTCTTCTCGAAGGAGTGAACGCCACTGTTCATTGTTTTACTGCTAAATCCTCCATCACATAGCACTTTCAATTTTTAAATCACTTTCAAATATGTTAGATCACTTAATTTTTCATGGCATTACTAACTAGAAAGTAGGAATCATCCCCATTTGTAAATAAAGGCCTAAATCAATGGCCCATCTATGGTCATACATATAAGGGGCAAGGCAGCTCTCCATTTCCAAGCTTTTCCTATTACACCATGCTGTCTCTTTAGTGCTCAAGACAAAGTGGTTCTGTATGCTATAGGCATGAATGAACACTTATGGTATTCAAGATTTACACTGCATTTGAATCACAGATACGGACAATATGGTAAGAACTTAACTGTGACCTTTACTAATAGTGAAGCCACTAAAGGGTTATCACGCAGAGAAAAGATTAGATTTGTGCTTTCTAGAAGGAATATCCCAGTTGCCATGTGGAAGGTGGATTGGGAGAATTATCGAGAGTGGTGTCACAGAAACCAAGATACAGGTGGGAGGGGCCTCGCTAACAAATGCTACTGGGAGATGAAGTAGCAAAGATTGAAAACTATCTATTGAATTTAGTGACAAAGAAATCACTGGGAGCCCTGGAAATTGTGGTGTAGTGAAAATGAAGCATCCAGTCTGCAGAACATAGGAGAGAATACAAGTAACTCTTGAAGCAGGTTTCTTTTTTTAAGACGAGGTTTCACCATATTGGTCAAGCTGGTCTTGAACTCCCAACCTCAGGTGATCCACCCACCTTGGCCTCCAAAGTGCTTAGATTACAGGCATGAGCCACCACGCCTGGCCTAAGCAGGTTTCATTACAGAGACCAGAGGCAGGCAAATGTAGAAAACAAGGAAGGCTTCTCTTTAAAGATAGGAGTGATCTAGGAGGGGAAGATTTATGCAGAATGTGAGAGGCCAAAGACAAAATATAGTGAATATTTGAATTAAATGCCTGGAGTCACGGGAACCCAGTCAGTGATGGAGTAGCCTTTGATAGGACGATCTCCTTTTCCATTTCAGGAGGTGAGAAAGGATGCCTGTGATTGGAGGCCAGGCCAACCAAAGTGGGGCTGCTCCCTTCAATAACAGCATTGTCCAGCATGATCGCCACCAGCTACACGTGGCTACCCCGAACTGAGATGTGCTGGTAAAAAGCACGACGAATTCTGAAGACTTAACGGAGGGAAAAATGTAATCTCTTTATCATTCTTCTTTTTTTTGAGACAGAGTCTCGCTCAGTTGCCCAAGCTGGAGTGTAGTGGCGCACAATCTTGGCTCACCGTAACCACCGTCTCCTGAGTTCAAGTGATTCTCCTGTCTCAGCCTCCTGAGTAGCTGGGATTACAGGCACCTGCTATCATGCCCGGCTAATTTTTGTATTTTAGTAGAGATGGGGTTTCACCATGTTGGTCACGCTGGTCTTGAACTCCTAACCTCAGGTGATCCACCCGCCTCGGCCTCCCAAAGCACTAGGATTACAGGCATGAGTCACCATGCCCGGCCTCATTATTATTTTTCATTTTGAAAACACATGTTGAAATGATCTTAGATATACTGAGTAAATACATTAATTTCACCTGTTTCTTTTGGCCGTTTTAAATATAGCTACTAGAAAATTTTAAATTACATACATGTTTGCATTATATTTCTATTGGATAGTGCTTCTCACTAATCTTTTCACTACTGAAGAAAAGGTGAAGTAGAGTTTGACATGTTTAACAAAGCAAGTAAGTCAAAAACATAAGCACTGACAGTCATAACTCTGAATAAGCTTGAAAGTAAGACTGAGGCTGGGTGTGGTGGCTCAGGCCTATAAATCCAGCACTTTGGGAGGCCGAAGCAGGTGGATAACCTGAGCACAGGAGTGTGAGACCAGCCTGGGCAACATGGCAAAACTCCATCTCTTGTAGAGAAAAAATACAAAAATGCAAAAATTAGCTGGGGGTGGTAAGGTGCACCTGTAGCTGCAGCTACTCCGGAGGCTGATGTGGAACCCTGTCTCAAAAAACAAAAAGGAGGACAGTCCTCTATAGACATCTACTACTTTAAAAAAAAATGTTTTTTTTTGTAAAATTGATATGAATTTGGTACTAGTTCAATACATTGAGCCTATTGCGAAATTTTCAAAAATGGAAAAGCAGGCCCGGCGCCATTGCTCACGCCTGTAATCCCAACACTCTGGGAGGCCGAGGTGGGTGGATCATGGGGTCAGGAGTTCAAGACCAGCCAGGTCAAAACGGTGAAACCCTGTCTCTACAAAACATACAAAAAAAAAAAATTAGCCGGGCGTGGTGGTGGGCACCTGTAATCTCAGCTACTTGGGAGGCCAAGGCAGAGAACTACCTGAACCTGGGAGGCAGAGGTTGCAGTGTGCCGAGATCATGCTACTGCACACCAGCCTAGGTGACAGAGCAATACAACGCCGCCAAGAAAAAAAAAAAAAAGGAAAAGCAAAAGAATAAGTTACAGATATTGTCTACTTAAGAATTTTTTTTTTTTCTTTTTTTGAGATGGAGTCTTGCTCTGTTGCCAGGCTGGAGTGCAGTGGCACGATCTCGGCTCACTGCAACCTCCGCCTCCTGGGTTCAAGCAATTCCCCTGCCTCAGCCTCCTGAGTAGCTGGGACTACAGGTGTGTGCCACCATGCCCGGCTAATTTTTTGTATTTTAGTACAGTCAGGGTTTCACCATGGCCAGGATGGTCTCAATCTTGACCTAGCGATTCGCCCGCCTTGGCCTTCCAAGTGCTGGGATTACAGGTGTGAGCCACCGAGGCCAGCCCTCTACTTAAGAATTTTCAAATTACTCCGGTGTAACAATTTTTAATGGCTGAACCGTTTAGTCAATCCACTACTGACTGACTTTTTCACTAACAGCCCAGCACTGAAAATTCTTGTATTTTCCTCCTCCCCTCAAATTAATATGACTGTTTCCACGAGACAGAGTCTTAGAAGAGAGATCGGGGAGTATGGCCAACATTCTCAGATACCTGTCCAACTACACCCCAGAAACTGGGGTCTTATTTTTTTTTTTGGCGAGACAAAACAATAACACCTGCGTGACTCTACCGCATTGTTCTAAACATTTTGCAGATATTAACTCATTTAAGAACCCTATGTGGTATGTGTCATGATGTCCATTTCATGGACCAGGAAACTTTAACACAGAAAGGATAACTTGATCATATAATTAGATAGACCCAAATTTCTAACAGAAGGGCTGGAGAATGCAGTGGCATAATCCCACAGAGCATCATTAGGTAGACTGTGGCAGAATTAGGTACTTTCACGGCTCTTTGCCAATCAAGGACAGCAATAAAATCAGTCTTCTCCTCTTCATGCTGTTACAAGCGGGCTGCAGTCATCTGAAAGGACCAGGGTTTTTCACCTTAGGAATGTGCTTCCCACACTCATTATTGACAGTATCAACATAGACTTGGGTTTTTTTCTTTTTTCTAGCAGCAGTGATGGACCTTCGCTTGTCTTTAAATTTTTCCTAGTTCATTCTCACAAGAGCCTCCTCTGCTTGTACATGTCTACCCAATGAAAACATTGTGATGATTAAGGTTTGAGACTAAAATTCCTAAAAAGGCAATGTGACCTAGCAGGGTTAGAAGGAAACCAAACATACTACTGAGAAAGAATAGACAAAAGATGTAGACATCCTGACTGCATAAAAGTAGCCAACAACTACCTCCAACCTCCAAGAACACAAAAAACCCGGGCTCACTTAAGATGACAAAGTAGGTCAATGCTGACCAATGACGCGCTGTTTCTAAAATTCACATCACCATTCCACTCAGCGATAATGAACACCAATGGGAAATTGGACCATCCGAGCGAGTGTCTAGAATCTATGTGAGCAGATGGTTCTGCCATCTGTGGTTTTCCATTCCTCCACGGCAGTTAAGGATGTTATACATTCACATCAGTAACATCTCTGTCCCACATCTGCTAGGAGGGGTCTATGGTCCCACAGCAGTAATCTAGAAACCGAGAGGTTTCCCCAAAAGGCTGCTATTTATTAAAATGTTTTGGCGAGACAAAACAAAAAGTTAACTGATAGACTCACATACTCTTTTAGGGTCTAGTCTGAATTCACTCATAGGAAACTAAACAGACTCAAATCTTTTCCCCTCGTCTACTCTCTCCACAGTAATATGGCAAATATTTACACCTTTTTAAACACGTGCTAGCTGGGTGAGGTGACTTACACTTGTAATCCCAGGATTTTGGAAGGCTGAAAAGCGAGGATCACTTGAGACTAGGAGTTTGAGATCAGCCCGGGCAACATAGTGAGACCTTGATTCTATAAAAAATTAGCCAGTGTGGTGGCGTATGCCTGGATCCCTTGAGACCAGAAGTTCCAGGCTGCAGTGATCTATGATCGAAACACTGCACTCCAGCCTGGGCGACAGAGCAAGACCCTGTCTCAAAAAACAAGCGAAAACACATGTATGTATTAAGTCATTAATCCTCAGGACATCCCTAAAGGAGTACTGCTATCAACCTCTAAAACGGCGAGCACGTTGAAAAGGCACTAGCATAGAATGGTTAAGTAACTCGCTCTGAGTCACACAGCCAGTCAATAGGGGGCAGGCAGGTGGTCTGAGGCCAGAGCCGAGGTAAAGGACTCTCAGAGCCAAGGCTCTGATCAAGGTGAGCCCGGGAAGGACAGGCCTCTCAGCCTCGCCAACCGTAGTCTCTGAAGCATTTACAGAATTTCTAAGAGTCCGGGTTCCAGTTCTTTATTAAAGAGTCCGATCACTTGTGAAGCGCCCCTGCGTGTTAAGCCCTCTTTCTGGAGGGCACTGTTCCCTTTCTAAGGCAACTACGGGTCTTTATTTCAACACTGAGATCTAACATTTCAGTTTTTAAAAGTAGGAGCTGCTTAAAACGGGTGGCAGAAACAAGCTGCAGTGCGGGGCGCCCGCCACCCTCCATCCCCACGCAGGAGTTCGAGAAGACGCCCAGAACACGGTCCCCTGAGGTTCGCCCGGAATACCGACCCCTTCCTTGGGATCCGGCCGGGGCTGGGCTCTGCAGTCCTCCCGCCCGGCTCCGGATCCCGCTCCCGGCTCACCGCCCCGCGAGGCTGCGGAAGCCCCTCCCCACGGACGCCCTGGTCTCCCGCGCACCCGCGTCCTCGTGGAGCGCGAACACCTCCGCCAGGGCAACCTCGCAGCTCCTTTGGATGCCGAGGCCCACGCCTCCCGCCCGCCAGGCCCGCTTCCGGCCGCCTCCAGGCTGCGGCCAGCCGGGGAACGGCCTGGAGATACGAAATCTTTCAAGCCGAACCCCGCTCGCCGGCCTCCCGCCGCAGGCCCGCACGTACCGAGCCCAAGGAGAGCCATGCCGAGCGCCCGGCTACACGTAGTCCCACCGCCACCGCCGCTTCAGCCTTGCCGCGTGCCGCGCACCGCACCCCCGCGCCCACGTCCCGCCCCAGGCCGGTCCGGTAGTCCGTGGGGCGGCCGCGCGGGGGCGGGCCGGAAGGCGCTTGCCACGCCGTGGCTGCGGCTCATTGGTCCTGGCGGACTTCGCTCAGTCTCATAGCCAATGGGAGGCGGCCGGGTAGAGGTTACCGGTTTGTTTTTTTTTCACGGGGGCGGTGGAGAGCAGCGGAAGGCGGGGCCTGCTGGGGGCGGGGCTGGCAGCGTCGGCTTGAGCCCCTTAAGCTGCCCTAGGCCGCCTCGGGGTGCTGCCCTGTGGGGAGTCCGGTACTGGGCGTTTTTACCTCAGTTCTTTATTCTGCCTCCCCACCCCTCGTCCTCCCTTGCCTCTGAGCACTCCCCACCCTCTTTATCCCGGGGGAGCGTGACTCGGCCTCAGGGCATCCACGGTCCTGGTAGCTGACGGGGGAATTCCTCTTGTGCCCACTAATATTTCGTGGGCACACATTTGCTCGGCATGCGCTGTCTGCAACGTAATTCGACAAGTTTGTATTTTGTTGAATTACTTTGAAAGTTCTTCTGTCCAGGGCACGCGGCTCTGCAGAGCCTTCTCCTTCTCCGAAGAACCCCAGGGACTTAAGCGACATCCTTGCTGACAGGGTCCCCACTTTGTCCTGGGGGGCGAGGGGGCTGGCAATGCGCTCACCTGGGCGTGTGCTTTGTAAAATATGCAAAACTAAAAGGAAAGTATTTGGCCAGGCGCTGTGGCTTACGCCTGTAATCCCAGCACTTTGGGAGGCCGAGGTGGGCGAATCACAAGGTCAAGAGATTGAGACCATCCTGGCCAACAAGGTGAAACCCCGTCTGCACTAAAAATGCAAAAATTAGTTGGGCGTAGTGTCGCGCACCTGTAGTCCCAGCTACTCGGGAGGCTGAGGCAGGAGACTCGCTTGAACGTGGGAGGCGGAGGTTGCAGTGCGCCAAGATCGCGCCACTGCCCTCCAGCCTGGGGACAGAAGGAGACTCCATCTCAAAAAAAAAAAAAAATATATATATATATATATACACACACACACACAGACACACATATACGTGTATATATGTATACATAGATATAGGTATACATATACAAATATATATACACATATATATATATATATATATATGGGAGGGCAGGCTGGCCAGCAGTAGCGCAATAGGGCCCACTGCTGCCTTGAACTCCTGGGTTGCAATGAGCCTCCCGCCTCCACCTCCCAAAGTGCTGGGATCACAAGCATGGGCCACCACGCCTGCAAAAGTAAAATCTTTTTTTTTTTTTTTTTTTGAGGCAAAGTTTTGCTCTTGTTTTTTTGGAGATGGAGTCTCACTCTGTTGCCCAGGCTGGAGTGCAATGATGTGATCTCGGCTCACTGCAATATCTGCCTTCCGGGTTCAAGTGATTCTCCCGCCTCAGCTTACTGAGTAGCTGGGATTAAAGGTGCCCACCACCACTTTCAACTAATTTTTGTATTTTTAGTAGAGACAGCATTTCGCCGTGTTGGGCAGGCTGGTCTTGAACTGCCGACCTCAGGTGATCCTCCCGCCTTGGCCTCCCAAAGTGCGGGGTTTACAGGTGTGAGCTACTGCACTGGCCTCCTAAACCATAATTTCTAATCTTGTGACTAACGTTAGTCTAGTTCCCACGCAGAAGGAGATCTGCTTAGGCAAGGGCTGTTACCGTCTTTGTTTAAACTATAATCTACAAACTTTCTTCCAAAGTTAGTTCACCCTATGCCCAGGGATGAATGAGGACAGTGTAGAGGTTAGAAGCAAGATGAAGTCAGTTAAGTTAGATCTCTTTCACTGTCTCAGTCATAATTTTGCAAAGGCGGTTTCAAAGCAGCAAAGGCCGGCCTCTGCCGTCACCGACCTCTCAAAACACAAAGAAATGAATGAATAAATAATTACAAACTATGCTCATTATGGTAGTGGGCAGAATAATGGGCCCCTGAAGATGTCCATGTCCTAATCCCCAGAACCGGGGAATATGTTACATTACTTGGCCAAGGGGCATTCAGTTGGCAGATGGAATTAAGAATTGCTGGTCAGCTGACCTTAATTTAGGGAGATTCTCCTAGATTATCTGGATGGGCTCTGGCATCACAGGGGTACTTAAATGTGGACGAGGAAGGACCGGCTGTGGTGGCTCACTCCTGTAATCCCAGCACATTGGGAGGCCGAGGTGGGCAGATCACGAGGTCAGGAGTTTGAGACCAGCCTGGCCAATATAGTGAAACCCCGTGTCTACTAAAAATACAAAAAACAGCCAGGCGTGATGGCATGCATCTGTAGTCTTGCTACTCAAGGGGTTGAGGCAGAAGAATCGCTTGAACCCGGGAGGCGGAGGTTGCAGTGAGGCGAGATCATGCCACTGCACTCCAGCCTGAGTGACAGAGTGAGACTCCATCTAAAAAAAAAAAAAAAAAGGAAGAGGAAGAGGAAGGCAAGAACAGAGATAGTAGCAGGAGGAGAACTCCACCTGGTGCTCCTGGCTTTGACCATGGAGGAAGGACCATGAGGCAAGGAATGTGGATGACTCTAGAAGCCAGAAAAGCAGAGGGAACAGATTCTCCCCTAGAGCTTCCAGAAGGAATACAGCCCTGCTGACACCTTGATTATAGCACAATAAAGCCCATGTTGGACCTCTAGCCTACAGAACCGTAAGGTAATAAATGTGCATGGTTTTAAGCCTCTAAGGTGGTGGTAATTTGTTGCAACAGCCACAAGAAACAAATGCAATTGCTAAGAAAGAGAAAAAACGAGGGACTGCAATAAAAATGATAGGGACCAGGGGAGAGGTGACAGCTTTCAGCAGTGTGGTCAGGGAGGCCTTCGAAGATCTAAAACTTGGACAGAGCCAAAAGGAGGGAAAGGGAAAGTTGACTGGTTTTCATGGAGATTTAAGAGGTGAATGACGGTAACAGCTCAGTATCATGCTTGATGCATAGGAAGCATTCAATATGTAATAACTGTGGTTGTGAAATCTGCACACAGTTTAAGAAAAAATATAGCAACTGAGAGAAAAAGCCATGCACCTTCCTGCCTCCAGGCCTTTGCTCGTGCTGCATCCCCTATCTGGAGCACCTTTGTCCTTGGTCCCTGCCTAGTGGAATCCTGTGCTGCTGTGGAGGGCGACAAGGTCAGGGGGCATTCCAGTTCCTTCCCCAAGGGCTTTAATTTCATTCTGAGCAAATGCACTGAACACGAGAATGTCTTCCGAGGTGTTTATTCCAGTCCAGCCCCACCTACCTCCCTCTCCTCTCCACTCGAGGTGAAATGGGTGTCATAGGAATCTGGAGTGGAGGGCAAGGAGAGGCCAGTGGCTTCATGGAGTCACCCAGCTTTGGGGGCTGGAAATTATAAGAAAATAGAAGGAAAATGAACCTTCTGGTTTACTCCTTAACACCCCCACCCCTACATTAAAAAAACTCTGAGAAGGCCAGGCACAGTGGCTCATGCCTCTAATGCCAGCACTTTGGGAGGCCGAGGTGGGAGGATCACTGAGGCCAGGAATTTGAGACCAGCCTGGGCAATATAGTGAGACTCCATCTCTACCAAAAAAATTAAAAAGAAGGAAAAAAATTAAAAATAAAATTAGCCAGGTGTATAGTGGTGCACACCTGCAGTCCTAGCCACTTGGGAGGCTGAGGCAGGAGGATCACTTGAGCACAGGAGTTCAAGGCTGCAGTGAGCCGTGATCATGCCACTGCACTCTTGCCTGGGCAGCAGAGCAAAACCCTGTCTCCAAGAAATACAAATAAATAAATAATAAAAATATATTAAAATTTGGAACGAAGCACAGGCAAACGTTAGCATATAGTATTTATCATCATCATGATTATTCACGATATGAAGTAAGGTGGGAATTTGAGTTACTAATTCTGTTCATTATCCTAGAAACAAAATCAGTGTTCCCGGACTGTTCTTTCCAACTCCTGAAATCATCCAGCTCATTCTTTTACAGCTGGCGATCAGGGGTCTGTGGGAAGAACAGTCTGTTGTACTTCATGAAATATGATTGTTGTTCCTTCTGTCTCTTCCAGGCACAGTGATCTGGAGCTGCGTTTAATGGGCCCAGCCGTTTAATGGGCCCAGCTTGTAGCCATGGCCAACAGGACTTGCTGAAATGGTCTCGGATCCTGCTCACCCCGCCTCGCCCACTCCGTGCGTAGGTACTGAGCACCCAAAGAATATCCTGAGTATGTGCCCCCAGCTCTAGAAGTCAAGGAACTTTGGTTATGTAAAGTGTTCATCATCTTTTTTTTTTTTTTTGAGTCAGAGTCTTGCTCTTATCGCCCAGGCTGGAGTGCAGTGGCGCAATCTCGGCTCACCACAACCTCCGCCTCCCGGGTTCAAGCAATTCTCCCGCCTCAGCCTCCTGGGTAGCTGGAATTACAGGCGCCTACCACCATGCCCAGCTAATTTTTGTATTTTTAGTAGAGATGGGGTTTCACCATGTGGGCCAGGCTGGTCTCGAACTCCTGACCTCAGGTGATCCGCCCGCCTCGGTCTCCCAAAGTGCTGGGATTCCAGGTGTGAGCCACTGTGCCCGGCCCTTCTGGTCTTTGTTCTTGTATCAATATGTATGTGGATCATATTTCATGTATGGGCTAATATATTTTTTTAACATAGCGTTTTATTGAGTGTTTCCCATCATAACATAAACTTCAATAACTTGACTTTGCGATGGACTGTCTAAACGTCTTACTCATGAATAACCATCATTCCTTTAACTAGTCCCGTTGCCAGACATTTCATTTCTCTTTCTTGTTTTCTTGTAATATTGTACTGACCACTGTACTTGTCATTTGTATTTGGTTACAAGCAAAATCTGGCTCAAGCAAGCTTAAATAGAAGAAGGGCTTGTGTGTTAAGGACAGGAGCTGTCTCACAGAGCCCAGGGCAGGGGTCTAGCCTGTCTTCAGGCGGAGACTGGAACCAGGCCGTGAAAGGCACCTGGCACTGGGCTGTGAGCACACTGTCACTCATTCCTCCATCTCTTAGCACATCTGCTCCATTCTTTCTTCTTCCACATGGTGGGTGACCACTGTTTCAGGTCCCTAGTGCTGCCATACAAAGTGCCACTTAGTGAAAACTACAGACATGTATTGTCTCACCGTTCTGGAGACTGGAAGTCTGGAATCAAAGGACTGGCCAGGCCATACTCCCTCTGAAAGCCGGGGGACTCTCTCCTTGTCTCTCCCAGCTTTTGGTGGGTCTTCTGGAAGTCTTTGGCTTTCCATGACTTGTGGATCGCATGCCTGAGCTCTGCCTCAGCCATCAAAAGGCATTCTCCCTGTGTGTCTCTCTCTTCCTCTTTGTATAAAGATACCAGACCTATTGGATTAGGGTCTGCCCTACTCCTATGGGACTGTTTCTTAATTAATTACATCTGCAAGAAAACTGTTTCTAAGTCAGGTCACCTTCTGAGGTACTTGGGGTTCAGAGTTCAACAAATCTTTTTGGGGACACAATTCAACCCGTAACAGCCAGAGTACCTTTCTTAAGTTTTGTTATTTTTCCCACTTAAGGAACAAGATGAAAATGAACACAAATTATTTATTTTTTTATTTTTTGAGATGGGCTCTGACTCTGTCACCCAGACTGGAGTGCAGTAGCACGGTCATGGCTCACTGCAGCCTCGACCTTCTGGACTCAAGGGATCCTCCAACCCAAGCCTCCCGAGTAGCTGGGACTACAGGTGCAAGCCACCACGCCTGGCTAATTTTTGTATTTTTTGTAGAGGTGGGGTTTCCTCATCTTGCTCAGGCTGTTCTCAAACTCCTCAGCTCAAGCGATCCTCCTGCCTCAGCCTCCCACAGTGCTGGGATTATAGATATACCACTGCACCCAGCCTATGAATACAAATTTGTAAGCCAGATTCCAACTTTGGGGGACAGACTCTTGACAGGTGTGTCCAGTCCTGTCAGCCATGCCCATGGGATGGGGCCATGCTGTGGAAGCGTGGCTGCAGCAACCAGTCCTCCAGACCACAAAAGCAAAGCAGCATTCAGACAGAGAGGCTACTGCCTCACCACAGACATCCCGGGATACAGGTTTTCTTTAATTGCATCTCCTGACTATTTCTTGAGGCTTCATTCCAAGGGAGTCATGAGCTGATGTAATTTGGCTGTGTCCTCACCCAAATCTTAACTTGAATTGTATCTCTCAGAATTCCCACGTGTTGTAGGAGGGACCCAGAAGGAGGTAATTAAATCATGGGGGCTGGTCTTTCCCGTGCTATTCTGATGATAGTAAGTCTCACAAGATCTGGTGAGTTTATAAGGGGTTTCTGCTTTCACTTCTCTCTCATTTTTCTCTTTCTGCTGCCAAGTAAGAAGTGCCTTTTACCTCATGCCATGATTCTGAGGCTTCCCCAGCCATGTGGAACTGTAAGACCAATTAAACCTCTTTTTCTTCCCAGTCTGGAGTATGTCTTTATCAGAAGCATGAAAACAAACTAATAGGCTGGGCATGGTGGCTCATGCCTGTAATCCCAGCACTTTATGAGGCTGAGGTGGGTGGATCACCTGAGGTCAGGAGTTTGAGACCAGCCTGACCAATATGGTGAAACCCCATCTCTACTAAAAATACAAAAATTAGCCAAGCCTGGTGGCTCATGCCTGTAGTCCTAGCTACCGGGGAGGCTGAGACAGGAGAATGGCTTGAACCTGGGAGGCAGAGGTTGCAGTGAGCCAAGATCACACCATGGCACTCCAGCCTGGGTGACAGAACAAGACTCCATTTCAAAAAAAAGAAAAGAAAAGAAAATGGACTAATATAGTAAATTGGTACCAGTAGAGTGGGACACTGCAGAAAAGTTACCTGAAAATGTGGAAGCGACTTTGGAACTGGATAACAGGTAGAGGTTGAAACAGTTTGGAGGGCTCAGAAGACAGGAAAATGTGGGAAAGTTTGGGACTTTCTAGAGACTTGTTGAATGGCTTTGCCCAAAATGCTGATAGCAATATGAACAATAAGGTCCAGGCTGAGGTGGTCTCAGGTGGAGATGAGGAACTTGTTGGGAACTGGAGTAAAGGTGACTATTGTTATGTTTTAGCAAAGAGACTGGCAGCATTTTGCCCCTATCCTAGAGATTTGAGAAACTTTGAACTTGAGAAAAATGATTTAGGGTATCTGGCAGAAGAAATTTCTAAGCAGCAAAGCATTCAAGAGGTGACTTGGGTGAATGTTAAAGGCATTCAGTTTTATAAGGGAAGCAGAGCATAAAAATCTGGAAATTTGCAGCCCAACTATGCGATAGAAAAGAAAAACCCATTTTCTGGGGAGAAATTCAAGCCAGCTGCAGAAATTTGCATAAATAGCAAGGAACCTAATGTTAATCTCCAAGACCAGGGGGAAAATGTCTCCAGGCCACATCAGAGACTTCCCGACAGCCCCTCCCATCACAGGCCTGGAGGCCCAGGAGGAAAAAGTGGTTTTTGTGGGCCGGGCCCAGGGTGCCCGCTCTGTGTGCAGCCTAGAGACTTGGTTCCCTGTGTCGCGGCTGCTTCAGCTGTGTCTGAAGGGGGCCAACATACAGCTCGGGTTGTGGCTTCAGAGAGTAGAAGCCCCAAGCCTTGGCAGCTTCCATGTGGTATTGAGCCTGCCAGTACATAAAAGTCAAAAATTGAGGTTTGGGGACCTTCACCTAGACTTTAGAAGTTGTATGGAAATGCCTGGATGCCCCAGCAAAAGTTTGCTGCAGGGGTGGGGTCCTCCTGGAGAACCTCTGCTAGTGTGGAGGAGAAATGTGGGGTTGGAGCCCCCACACAGAGTCCCTACTGGGGCACCATGTAGTGGAGCTGTGAGAAGAGGGCCACCGTCCTCCGGACCCCAGAATGGTAGCGCCACCAACAGCTTACACCACTTTCCAGAATAGTGGCACTCAATACCAGCCCATGAAAGCAGCCAGGAGGGAGGCTGTACCCTGCAAAGCCACAGAGGCAGAGCTGCTCAAGGCCATGGGAACCACCTCTTGCATCAGCATGACCTGGATGTGAGACCTGGACTCAAAGGAGATCATTTTGGAGCTTTAAAATGTAACTGCCCTGCTGGATTTTGGACTTGCATGGGCCTTGTATCCCCTTTGTTTTGGCCAATTTCTCCCATTTGGAATGGCTATGTTTATCCAATACCTGTACCCCCATTGTATCTAGGAAGTAACTAGCTTGCTTTTGATTGAGGTTCAAAAAATTCTCATGCCTCAGCCTCCTGAGTAGCTGGGACTACAAGTGTGCACCACCATGCCAGGCTAATTTTCTGTATTTTGTTTTAGTGGAGTTGGGGTTTCACCATGTTGCCCAGGCTGGTCTTGAACTCCTGAGCTCAGGTGAACTGCCCACCTTGGCCTCTCAAAGTGCTGGGATTACAGGCATGAGCCACTGTGCCTTGCCCAATTTAACATTGATACAATACTTCATCTAATTGATTTTGTCTATAACCCATTAATGTCCTTTTTAAAAAAACAAACACCATTTTCCTCTCTTTTTTTACAGACTCCAGTCTAGAGTCAGGTGTTGGATTAAACTTCAGCCTCTATTCATTTGAAACATATTGAGGGCCTTTTTGCGCTTTTTTTTTTTTTGGCATCGACACTTTGGAAGTACACAGTCCCACCTCACCACTTTTAAAAATACAACATTTCTCGTTTAGGTTTTTCTGAAATTTTCTTGCAATTGGACTCAGGTCATCCAATGTGACTGGGATTTTTTCTTTGTACAGTCTTCCTTCTTTCGCAGTTAGTTTGCTTCCCAAAATCAGAGGGTGAGCTTCTACTTCATAGACTCAGGTTGTAGCAGAGTTGAAGAAGTTCAACCTTCTGTTTTGTTGGAGGCAGAGGGTGGAGGCAGCAGGCGAGGGAGAGATGTCATGTGACCTGCCCAAGACCCATACTGGGCATGTGCTTGGCCCAGTATAGGCTTTCAAGGAATGTCCTCATTCAACTTAGTCAATAACATATCAAAAGCCAGAACCCAAGTTCCTCGATGCCCACATTCAAGCTCTTTCCCCTAAAACCTGCTGCCTCCTGCGAGACTTCTTCGACTGCTCGAATCCTTCACACTTGCAATTCTTTCCCAATGCACAAACACACACCCGCAGCAGCTCCAGCCCACTAGGATCACTGTCCCTTTTTCTTCCACTCGGGAAGCTCCTGAGTTTTCATGAGTGAAAGTGATGTTATTAAAAGGCTAACTTTAGGCCTGGCGTGGTGGCTCATGCCTGTAATCCTTTGGGAGTTGAGAGGTGGGCGGACCACCTGAGGTCGGGAGTTCCAGACTAGCCTTACTAAGATGGAGAAATTCTGTCTCTACTAAAAATACAAAATTAGCTGGGTGTGGTGGCGTATGCCTCTAATCCCAGCTACTTGGGAGGCTGAGGCAGGAGAATCGCTTGAACCTGGGAGGCGGAGGTTGCGGTGAGCTGAGATCGCGCCATTGCACTCCAGCCTGGGCAAGAAGAGCAAAACTCCATCTCAAAAAAAATTAATAAGAAGCTAACTTTGATTACTCTCTGATTTAAATAAAAGAGTAAGGTGGTTTGCAGACATGGGTACTTTATGTTACTAGCAACAAGTCACCTGCCCTGCCTCATCAGCTGGTGGGACACTGTCACATCACGGCAGGTGGAGCTATGGCTGCAAACCTCCTCTGTCTAACTCTAAGGGACTCCCAGGTGCCTATTCTGAATTCTAGTCACCCAGGCCATCTTTCTGGATTGGCACAAAGAACTGTCCCTAAGCACCAGAGTTGAGAGTGATTGTTGTTTTAGGGCTTGTGGAAGAGCCTTCAAGTGACCAAAATCAAAGTTGCAGATTCTGGAAATTCCTTCATAGTCACAAAATTGCAACCAGGTACATGCTACCTGTTACACTTCACCGCACAGCTCCCCCAGTGGGCACCCGAGGCCTTGCCAGTGGAATGGGAGTGGAGGTGATAATCCCAAATCCTTAGCCGGGTCCTCTTCCCTCTTCCACCAGGCGGAATTGTTGGACTTGGGGCACCACAACTTCTACCATGCAGACCCCCACTGTGCCCTTGGGGACACTCGAGCAGTGACAGGGAAGGTTTACCATGCAGACCCCCACTGTGTCCTTGGGGACACTTGAGCAGTGACAGGGAAGGAACTGAAGTCTAGAATGACTGGGAAGATCAGTGTCACCCTCCAACCTGGATGGCTCACTGCATAGCTGTTACTTTAGAGAGAAGACTCTACAGTTTTAAGCCATTGTATTTTGAAATAACTTATCACAGCAGTTTAGCTTGACTTTGGCTAACACAGGGCTTAACGTTCTCAGGGTGAAGAATCTGGGCTAATGTACCCATAGAAGGAACTGGGCAGACCCAACAGGGAACACATACCTCTTCCTGGAGGTGCTCAGGAGACACACAGTGCTCCTCTCTGGACTTTGTCATTCATTCTGAAGCTCGGATCACAAGTAGAGTCTTATTCTCTGTGGGAATAGGCAGATGAAGCCTTTTAAAAATACTGGGAAAATGCACATAACATAGGCTGGGAGTGTTGGCTCACACCTGTAATCTCAGCACTTTGGGAGGCTGAGGCGGGTGGATCACCTGAGATCGGGAGTCCAAGACTAGCCTGACCAACATGGAGAAACCTCGTCTCTACTAAAAATACAAAATTAGCCAGGTGTGGTGGTGCATGCTTGCAATCCTAGCTCCCTGGGAGGCTGAGGCAGGATAATGGCTTGAATCTGCGAGGAATAGGTAGCGGTGAGCCGAGATTGTGCCATTGCACTCTAGCCTGGGCAACAAGAGCAAAACCCCATCTAAAAAAGAAAGAGAGAGAGAGGGAGAGAGAAAGAAGGAAAGAAAGAAAGAAAAAGAAAAAAAGAAAGAAGGAAGGAAGGAAAAGAAAGAAAGAAAAAGAAAAAAAGAAAGAAGGAAGGAAGGAAAAGAAAGAAAGAAGGCAAAAAAGAAAAAAGCACATAACATAAAATAAAATTTACCACTTTAATCTTTTTTTTTTTTTTGAGACAGGGTCTCACTGTGTCACCCAGGCTGGAGTGCAGTGGTGTGATCATGGCTTACTGCAGCCTCGACCTCCCAGTGTCAAGTGATCTTACCACCTCAGCCTCCCAAGCAGCTGGACTACAGATGCAAGCTGTAACATGCCCGACTAATTTTTGTATTTTTTTGTGTGTGTGTAGAGATGGGGTTTCGCTATGTTGCCCAGGCTGGTCTCAAACTCCTGGCCTCAAGCGATTCACCCACCTCAGCCTCCCAGAGTGTTGAGATTACAGGTGGGAGCCACTGTGCCCAGCTCACTTTAACCATTTTATTTTTTGAGACAGAGTTTTACTTTTGTTTCACAGGCTGGAGTGCAACGGCCCGATCCCAACTCACTACAACCTCTGCCTCCTGGGTTCAAGCGATTCTCCTGCCTCAGCCTCCCAAGTCTCTGGGATTACAGGCATATGCCACCATGCCTGGCTAATTTAGTAGAGATGGGGGTTCACCGTGTTGGTCACGCTGGTCTCAAACTCCTGACCTCAGGTGATCCGCCTGCCTTGGCCTCCCAAAGTGCTGGGATTACAGGCATGAGCCACTGTGCCTGGCCTTTAACCATGTTTAAGTCTACAGTTCAGTGCTGTTAAGTGTATTCACATTGTTGTGCAATCTTCATTTCCAGAGCTTTTTATCACCCCAAACTGAAACTCTGTCCCATTAAATGCCAACTCCGCACTTCCCCTCCACCTGGCCCCTGGCAATTGCCATTCTACTTTCTGTCTCTATAAATTTCACGATTCTAGACATCTCATGGAAGTAGAGTCCTACAGTACTGTCCTTTTGTGTGTGATTAATTTTACTTAGCATAACGTCATCAAGGTTCATTCCCATTGTAGCATGTGTCAATTTCCTTCCTTCTTAAAGCTGAGTCATGTTCCATTGTATGAACAGACCCCACTTTGTTTATCCACTGTCTGTTGGTGGACACTTGGGTTGTTTCCACCTTTTGGCTATTGCGAACAGATGGCGGCTCCTACTCTGGGGGTTTCCTCTGCTTACTGGGTGCATTAGCTGTGATGGTTGTTGGATACCTCATGGGACTTTTCCTTGATAGGGAGCAGGCAGGAGAAGACACTGAGGCTGAAAGTGAGAGAGAGAAGAGGAGATGAGTGAGGCGGGAAAGGGGAAACTATTATTGAACGTTCACCATATGCCAGGCTTCACATATTTACATATGTGAACCTGTTAAAACTGCTTTTGTTAATCAACAAAAAGTTATAGTGCTGAAAAATCTGATTCCTGAAAAAGCATAGGCTGTCATAAACTGTGCTATTTGATATAAATAGAGTAAGAATGGAATATCCTTTTGTCTGAAGGACCTGAGTCATTTTAACACTGAGAAGCAGCCTTGATTTCCAACCCAGGGCTTTCTGGATACAACATTGCGCATTTATCTTAACTCCGTCATTTCCAAGGGAAGAGGAATGAACCTCCATCCACTTCATAGTCCAGGTCTGACCGTAATTCCTTTATACACCGTCGTGTTTTGCTTTGAGTCTATTAAAACACTGCTTTATTTAAATCTTACCTACATCCTTCCCTTCTCCAACACCCTATGGTAATCCTGTTGGCTTGCTTGGTTAGAGTTGCCCCCTGGGTCCTCTGAGGTGCCCTCTCTTGTTGCAGTGATCTGAGAAGCCCCCCTTTGCTGTCTGCAGGTTGGCCCTAGTGGCCTCTATTAGATAGGGCCACCATGTGTTGTGTTTCGTTTAATCCCCACAGCAACCCTACAGTTAGATGTGACTAGTCTCACTTTACCGAGGTAGACACTCAAGTCCAGAGGCATTCTTGGCATGGTGAAGTGGCCTTGTTGCCTGAGGTAATACCTGTGGTTTGTTGTCTCATGGTCATGGAGATTAAAGACGTGGATCCACAAAGAGTGAGGTTAAGAGCAGAAGTTTAATAGGCGAAAGAGAGAGAATAGCTCTCTGTTACAGAGAGGGGTCCTGGAAAAGTAGGTTGTTGATCTGTGGTTAAATATAGGGTGTTTTATAGATGAGTTGGTGGGGAGGTGGTGTCTGATGTACAGAAGGCATGAAAAATTGGTTAGGACCAGGTATGTCATTTGTATACAGCGTCAATTTCTGGCAACCCTCACCCCAGTATTTTATTATGTAGGTGGATTTTCAGTTGGAGTTGTGTCATGTTGCCCACTTCTTTTTTACCGTACACGTGTTAACAGAGAAGGGGAAGATGGAGCTTCCATGGTGGACACGTTCGGCCCCCAGGTAGCCCCTTCTCTATAGATGTCATTGTTGCCACCCCCCATGTAAGTTTCTAGCTTGTTTATCTATGTCTGTAGTTTGATTTTTCAGGCTATTCTTTGTTAGGGAATAAAAGAATTTCTTGGGCTGTTTTTTGTTAGAAGGGAAGTTCTGTCGAGGACACTTGTCCTCGCTGTCTAAATAATTTCTTTCTATCTTCTATATCAGTGGCACCACTGGTGTGGCCCGAAGCCAGGGAGTTGGGCTGGTTCGCTCACACAGCTGGAAGTCGGTGCTGATGTTGGCTGGGTCCTCAGCTGGGGCTGGTCGTCGGCACACCTGCAGAGCTTCTGCTAGAGGTCTCTTCTCGTGGATACAAGGGTGTCTTTTCTCCTCTGGAAGCTGTGCTCCGAGAGTGAACATCCTAAGAGTCAGGAAGAGGAAGCTCCCAGTTCAAGGCCTGGGTCTGGAGACTGACCCTGGTTGAGCAGGTCGTTGGGCCAGGATGAAAGGGGAGAGGACGTAGACTCTACCTCCCAGTGGCCACAGAATTTTCAGGTCGTGTTTTAAAACAGCCTTCAGAGATTTGGAATGCCCTCTTCTCACTTTTCTGTTGTTGAAATATTGTCCATCCTTTATGGCCCAGCTGAAATCTACCTCCTTCCTTCTCCCTCTCTTGCCTCTCAGTTGAAATTAATCATGGGCTCATCAGCTCTTCTGAAGCTCACCGTCGTCTGTTGCTTCCAGTCTCTCCTGTTGCACAGTAAGCCAGTGGAGGGCAAGATTCAGCTAATCAATTTTACCTGTTTGTGGGGACTGACAGAGTGCCCCTGACATAGACAACAGGCACCCCACATATGAATGTTAAAAAATGTATAGTCGCTGTGAAGCCAAGGGGTAGAGGGATGAGAAAGAGGGGTCAGGGGAGAGCAGCCCCTGATTTCCCCAGGAGGCGTCTGGCTGTGTGCTTGGGTGTTGCCTTCTATTCAGCAGTATTTGGATGTATGCTGAGCAAACATCTAGAAAGAGGAAGCACTGCTGGAGAACTTGGCAATTCAGCACTTTTTCTACAGGGTTGTAAGTGTTTCTGTGGCTTTAAAGATTCTAGCCAAGGGCAATAATAAATTATTATTGTTATTTTTTTGAGACAGGGTCTCATTCTGTCACGCAGACTGGAGTGCAGTGATGCAATCATGGCTTGCTGCAGCCTTGACTTCCTAGGTTTAAGTGATCCCTGTGCCTCAGGCTCCCAAGCAACTGTGATCATAGGTATATACCACTATGCCCAGCTAATGTTTTATTATTTGTAGTGATAGAACCTCACTATGTTAACCAGGCTGGTCTTGAACTCCTGGGCTCAAGCGATCCTCCCACCTCAGCCTCCCAAAGTTCTGAGATTACAGGCTTGAGTCACCACACCCAGCCTTACATAAACAATTATTTTTATTTTTATTTTTTTGAGAAAGAGTCTGTTGCCCAGGCTGGAGTGCAGTGATGTGATCATGGCTCACTGCAGCCTCAACCTCCTGGGCTCAAGTGATCCTCACACTTCAGCCTCCGAGTAACTGGGACTACAAGCGTGCACCACCATGCCCAGCTAATTTTTTTATTTTTTGTAGAGATGGGGTTTCACCATGTTGCCCAGGCTTGTCTTGAACTCTTGGGCTCAAGTGATCAGCGTACCTCAGCCTCCTAGAGTATTGGGATTACAGGCCTGAGCCACAGCACCCGGCTATAAATGATTTTTAATGTAGTACAGCAAACTGGGATAAGTGGCACGTGCTCCGTCCTGGGACTCATTGATAAGGAGGCACTCAGGAGAGTGATAACATCTCCACCCTCTATGCCATCTAACAAGTCAAATAGGTAGCTTGGGATGGATACAGTAGCATTTGGATATATGTTCTGGCCTGGCTTTACTAAACAATTTGCAAGGCTTCTAGGCAAAGCTAAAACCAAAACATATGGTGGCCACTACAAAAGTGAGGTCTGAGCCTTTGTTATGGATGTTGCCTCTCTAGCCTGTCTGGGGAGATAAGCTGTGAGCACAGCTTCCTGTGGACAAGACGAGGCCTCCGCTTTGTGAATCTCCCACAATGCCTGGTCTCCAGCCGCACCTTTGATGTCGGCCGTGGAGAGTTTTTCTGCACTGTATCCCCATGGCTGGTCTGGGGCCAATTGTAGAGTACTCCAGCGCCTTGGGGTGGTTTGTATTAATCTACTCTGGGACTGGATAGATAGCAGTGGATAATTTGCTATGACTCCTTTCTCCAGAAGTAGAGGTGGCCAGGACAAATCACCTTGCTTATTTTTTCTTGTATTTCATAGGTCAAAGCTCAGATGCCAAAGGATCCAAGGGACAAATCCCAAGGGTGCAGTCTAATTGGTGGCAGCCAAGTTCTCCTGCCGCAGAATGATTCTCTCTCTTCTCCATCCACGCTGGCATTTGCTGCTTGGAATATAGCAGCTGCTTCCCAATTCTTCGTCAGGCCTCTAGCCTCTCACTGCTGCTAGTTCATAGGCTCCCAGGAAGTTACTGCTAAAACTTCCTTCAGTTCTTGTTATGGCTTATGTGAACTTCAGAATAAAGTGGGAGAGGGTTAGGGAGAAGGAAAGAAATCTCTATTCAGTGCCAGCAAACACTCTGTCATCTGTGTCAATGATACCACCCAATCCAGTTGCTCAAGCCCCAAATCTCACTGGATTCTCTTTCCATCACCAGCTCCCAACATCCTCTAGCAATAATAATTCAAGTACCAAAACATATTCAAAATCTGCTGACATTTTTCCCTCTTTCTCGCAATTAACACCACCTTGGTTCCAAATGGCTCTGGGACTTTTGCAGTAGCCCCTTAGGTCACTGACGTTGGTTCCATACTGTAGCAGATGCTGTGGTATGTAGCCCAGACCCTATTTCACGAGGGGACACTCACACCTCTAGCCATGGGGAGTGTTCACTGCTGTTGCTTCATGGCTGTGTCCTTCCATTGGCTAAAAAATGCTGCTGTGCCCAAGGTTATGCCCCCTTCCTGGAGGCAGCTTACATCCCACGATTGATTGATTTGGGGATACAAAGGATGGCCCTCCTTGTCTCAGTTTGGGACAACCCTGAAGGACCTTCCCAGCTTTAAGCTCCCTGTGGGGTCCACTGAGGCCCTTGTAAGCACCCGCATCATGATTCAGCTTCATGATTTAGCTTTTCCTGCCCAATCTTATTTTTGCCACTTCCTTGTTGGTGTCATTGCCAAGAGCATGCTCCATTAAACTCCCGTAGGCAGATAGCTGTCTCAGAGTCATTTCCGGGGGTGTGGCCTATGATACCTGTTGAGTGTTCTGCTGCCCCTCCCCACTGTGTAGCGACCCTGGGTGGCTTCTAGCAGTGTTGTCCAGCTGGCAGAACTCCATCCCCCTTGCCACAGTTACTGGCTCAGGAAGAGGTTTGTCACCACAATAGCCACTAAGCCAAGTGGCCAGTGGCATTCACATGGCCACAATGATTGTTCCAGGGTGAGCATGTGACATAAACCAATCAGAGTGAAGCTCTGGACTTTGGTCAGTGGCTGGGAGAAGAGTTGCATTTGCTTGTGTAGAAGCATGGAGCCCTGTTATCCCTGGAAACTACTCCGCAAGATGAGGAAAACCCACATGAGGATGAAGCCGAAGGGGGCAGAGCTGAAACAGTCATGGAGAAATGGAGCCCATCCTGATCAGTGTCTGAAGACTGCCCTTCAGCTGAACTTCCCAGTTATTGGAATATGAACTCATTTTTATTGTTTAAGCAAATTTGATTTGGGTTTCTAATGGGTCTTTCTATTTTCACTCTCGGTGTCTGTGGTGGTTAATAGTGAGTGTCAACTTGATTGGATTGAAGGATGCAAAGTTTTGATCCTGGGTGTGTCTGTGAGGGTATTGCTAAAGGAGATTCACATTGGAGTCAGTGGACTGGAAAAGGCAGACCCACCCTTAATCTGGGTGAGCACCATCTAATCACCTGCCATTGTAGCTAGAATATAAAACAAGTAGAAAAACGTGAAAAAGCTAGACTGGCTGAGCCTCCCAGCCTACGTCTTTCTCCCAGGCTGGATTCTTCCTGCCCTCGAACATCGGATGCCAAGTTCTTCAGTTTTGGGACTCAGACTGTCTCTTCTTGCTCTTCAACTTGCAGACGGCCTATTGTGGGACCTTGTGATTGTGTGACTTAATACTTAATAAACTCCCCTTTACATATATATATCCTATTAATTCTGTCCGTCTAGAGTACCCTGACTAATACAATATCTTAAAATTCTTTTTTCACAAAGTAGAGTCTTATGGATTCTTGAAAAAGTTGAAATTAGTTCATACTCCTCTCCCCTACTTAAAACTCTCCAATGGGCTACAGAAGAGAAATAGACAATTTGGAATTCATCAAATTAAAACTTTCTGTGCTTCAAAGGGCACTATCAAGGAAGTGACAACCCACAGTGTGGGATAAGATATTTGCAATGATATCTCTGGTAATGAACTTGTATCTAGAATGTATAAGGAATGATTACAACTCAATAATAAAAAGACAAAAGATCCAATTTAAAAATGAGCAAAGGATCTGAGTAGACATTTTCCCAAGGAAGACATACAAACGGCCAATAAGCACGGGAAAAGATGCTCATCGTCTTCAGTTATCAGAGAAATGTCCATCAAAACCACAATGAGAAATAACTTCATACCCGCTAGCAAGGCTAGAATTGAAGTCAGAGAAAAACAAGTGTTGGTGAAGATGTAGAGACATTGGAACCCTCCTGCACCGGCTGTTGGGAATGTGAAATGGCACAACCACTTTGGAGAACAGTCTGATAGCTCCTCACATCATCCAATAGTTACCATGTGATCCAGAAATTCCACTCCTAGGCATCTACCCAAGAGAAATGAAAACACATGTCCACACAAAACACAAACAGGAATGTTTTAGCAACGTTATTCATCATAATCAAACGGCTGAAATAACTCAAATGTTCATCAACTGACGAATGGATAAACAAAATGTGTCATGTCTATGCCATGGAAATATTATTCAGCCATTGAAAGGAATGAAGCACGGCGGCATGCCATGATATGGATTGGCTGGGATGAAAGATGCTAAGTGGAAGAAGTCAGACACCAGAAAACCACATATTACACGTTTACTTTCATACCCAAGTTGGGAACAAGGAAATCTATAGAAACCAAAAGTAGGTTTGTGGCTGTCTAGGGCTGGGAGTTGGGAGGGGGTGTTTGCACATATCTGTGAATTTACTAAAAACCATTGAATAATAACTTTTTTTTTTGAGACAGGATTTTGCTCTTGTTGCCCAGGCTGGAGTGCAATGGTGTGATCTTGGCTCACTGCAACCTCCGCCTCCCAGGTTCAAGTGATTCTCTTGCCTCAGCCTCCTAGGTAGCTGGAATTAAAGGCACGTGTCACCACACCTGGCTAATTTTTGCATTTTTAGTAGAGACAGGGTTTTGCCATGTTGGCCAGGCTGGTCTCGAATCCCTGACCTCAGATGATCTGCTTGCCTCAGCCTCCCAAAGTGCTGGGATTATAGGTGTGAGCCGCCGTGCCCGACAGAAGTATATGCTTAATTGGTTGAATCGTCTGGAGTGGATTCTATCTCAATAAAGCTATTAAACAAACAAACAGAACCCTTCCCAGTGGTTTCTCACAAGACAGAAGAAAAAATCTGCCCTCCTGAGCAGACTTTTAAGATCCTGCCTCTGACATCACCTCAAAACCTCCTCCCTCCCTCTTTGCCTCCTTTCATGGCGGTATTCTTCCAGTTCCTCAGACACAACAGGCTGGTTCCCACCTCAGGACCTTGGCATGACCTGCTGGCCCATCACTTTGGAGTGCATAAGCCTCAGCTTATGTACCACCTCCTCAGGCTCTTCTCAGACCAGGCCATCTAAAGTGGGAGTGCTACCCTGGTGAGCAGTCCATCAAACTTAGTGTTTAGTTTTTCTGCAGAACTGATCATAATTTGTAAACCTCTGAATTATTAATCAATTTATTTTTTAATTTATTTTTGAGATGGAGTCTCACTCTGTTGCCTAAGCTGGAGTGCAATGGTACAATCTCAGCTCACTGCAATCTCTCTCCTGGGTTCAAGGGATTTCCTGCTTCAGCCTCTTGAGTAGCTGGGACTACAGTTATTCACCACCATGCCTGGCTAATTTTTGTATTTTTAGTAGAGATGGAATTTCACTATGTTGGCCAGGCTGGTCTCAAACTTCTGACCTCAGGTAATCCACCCTCCTTGGCCTCCCAAAGTACTAGGATTACAGTTATGAGCTATTGCATCTGGCCTTATTTACATGTTTATTTATTTATCATCTGTCTTTACTAGAATGAAGACTCCATGAGGGAAAGAGAAGAACCTTCCAATGTGCTGGCGAAATCTGTCTACAACAGTGTCTGGCACATACTGATAAAGTTGAGTGATTAAAAATTTAATGAAAGTATAGGTTTTGACAAGAAATATAAGGGCCAGGTGTGGTGGCTCACACCTGTAATCCCAGCATTTTGGGAGGCTGAGGTGAGCAGATCACTTGAGGCCAGGAGTTCAAGGCCAGCCTGGCCAACATGGTGAAACACCGTCTCTACTAAAAATACAGAAATTAGTGGGGTATGGAGGCACATACCTGTAATCTCAGATACTCAGGAGGCTGAGGCAGGAGAATTGCTCGGATCTGGGAGGCGGAGGTTGCAGTGAGCTGAGATCGAGCCAGTGCACTCCAGCCTGGCTGACAGGATAAGACTGTCTCAGAAAAAAGAAAAAAAAAAAAAGGTGCTAACGCCTGTAATCCCAGCATTTAGGAGGCCGAGGCAGGTCGATCATGAGGTCAGGAAATCGAGACCATCCTGGCTAACGTGATGAAACCCCATCTCTACTAAAAATACAAAAAATTAGCCGGTGTGGTGGCGCGTGCCTGTAGACTCACCTACTCGGGAGGCTGAGGCAGGAGAATCACTTGAACCCCGGAGGCGGAGGTTGCAGTGAGCTGAGATCATGCCACTGCACTCCAGCCTGGGCGACAGAGCAAGACTTCGCCCCAAAACAAAACAAAAAAAACCTTTTTTTCTCGCAATTCTTTAGAAGTAAGTAAAAAAAAATGTGAAGTTTAATTTTTTATTTTAATTTTTTAATGCAATGTAATAAAATTAATAGACATTATTGTTTAGAGCAGTTTTAGGTTCACAACAAAATTGAGGAGGGATTCCCCATAAAATCCCTCCCGCTGCCACACACACAGCCTCCCCAACCCAGCATCCCACACCACAGCCTCATGGCTGTCACAATGACCCTGCATTGGCACCTCCTTATCCCCCAGAGCCCACAGTTTACATTAGGGCTCACGCTTGGTGTTGTGCATTCTGTGGGTGTGGACAGAGGGACGGTGACACATGTCCACCCTTCTAGTAGCAGGCACAGTAGTTTCACTGTCCTGAAAATCCTCTGTGCTCCAACTATTCATCCCAACCTACCCCTAATTTGCTTTATTTGTATATCAATTTTTCAATTAAAATGTATCAGAAATCAGGAAGGTGTTTCAGAGGGTGAGGAAGAGAAAGAACAAGCTGCACTTTGTCATTTCCCCTTTAAGAAGTGCAGAGGTCAAGGGCATGGGCGCAGGCTGGAGCACCAGGTTCCAGCAGGGCGGGTGTCCCCTCCACCCAGGCCGATGACCTTGAGGCCGGAGGAGTGCGAGGGTCCGTCTCCCACCCTCCCTACACCATAAGGGCCCAGGGTGCTCTTCTGCCCAGGCAGATGGCCACTGGGACGAGGGGGCAGCACAATGCCAGGCTCCTGCTAGCCCGTGCTGGGCAGGTGACACTGGGCATGGCTCAGCCTTGCTGTCTCAGTTTCCCCTACCAGCCCCCTTTGGATCATGTCTGATTCTTCTGAGGACAGGGGCTGGGAATAAAACACCTCTGAGAATGTGGGGCACAAATGTGTGACACTAGGAAACCCCTGCTTTGGAGGGGCACAAAGCAAAATGACCCCTGGCTCTGGCCCCGTGGGGGCTGCGGAGAGATTCTGCAGCACTGGGTCGCAAGCACATGGATGTGCCTAGAAATTCCCAGGGGCACGCAGGGAGCCTGGGATGCATGATCCGTAAAGCAGGGCTTCCTCCTTGCCTAAGGTGCCTGCTTCATTCACTCCTGGATGCTGGTGTGGTCTGAGGACAGCTGATGTATCATCGCGTTCACAGTGCTATCCCCCAACCCCGTCTTCAGTGATCCAGGCCACCCTCTCTCCTGGGGTGGTCTCCAGGCAGTTCCCAGGGTGGCACCGGCGTCAGCAGGTCTTTGTGCCCTTCTCATTCCCCAGAAAGGAATCTGCTTCCCCAATGTTATGGAAAGTGGGGTATCTGGCGAGAGCTTTTGGAGAGGCTCTGGGCTGGGACAAGGGTTTATGCTGTGCCCACCCCCTCCGCTGCTTGTTCCCCTGACGTCTCTCTTCTGGCCACTCATACCCAGAACCCTGGCTCATGGAGACCTCCCGCACCCAGGCAGCTCCCAGCACTGCTGGCTCCTTCAGCCTCACAGCCCTGTCCCCTCTCTCGGTTGAGCAGGGGGCTCTGCCTGTGTCTGCAGGCTCTCCTTCTCCTCCCTCCATTGCCCGCTGTTGCCAGTAATTTGGCCAAAAGCCATAATAACCAAGGGTATCGGCTGTATCTCTCCAAACAAAAGCTCCTGTCCTGACCAGGAACTGCCCTGTTAGAAGGCCCGGGGTAGGGGCGGATTAGAAACCATTTTTCTGCCTTTCACTGAATCATTCGCCAAATCCTGCCATATTTGAAACCTAAGTGGCATTTTCTCCTCTCCAGCTACACAAATCCTAGTTCAGGTTCCAGAATCTCTGGCCTGGGCTATTGCAACAGCCTCTTTTTTTAAAAAATTATTTTTAATTTTTGTGGGTACATAGTAGGTTTACATATTGACAGGATACATATTAAATTTTGAATCTCATTTGGAGGTGAGCTCCAAAGTCCAACCCTGGATTCCTCTGAGGATGAGAAGTTGGGTTAAACAGTCCCTCTGACCACCTAAAAATGGCACAAATCAAACCTCAGCGGCTCTGTGGCTGCACTGTGATGTCCACAGCCCTTTGCCGAGGTGGCAGGGCTGGTCCTCTGTGCTCCTGCCATATCCAGGTGCTTCAAGCTTCAAGCATCTTGCACAGAAGGCTTTGCTCTCTGACTGCCTTTGCCTAGGATGCCTCTCCCTCTCCTCCGTGGCTGACACTCATCCCTTAAGCTATGCCAGCCCTTCTAGGAGCTTCCTCAGCCAAGGCCCAAGGCAGGTGAAGGAGCTGCCTCGCTCCTGTTCCATACTGCCTCGCTGCCCCCAAGTGTAGAAAGGGTGGGTGTCTGTGTCTGTCCCTCCAGTATCAGTGCGCTGCTTGAAGACAGGGGCCAGGACTGGGTGGTGTCCCAGCTCCTAGCACAGCCTGGGAAAATGAATTAATGGGTGCTAAAATGAGTGAACACATCCATGAATGAAGTGCCAGGACCTCAGTGACTGTCAGTTCTCCATTTGTTTTGGTGGGATGCTTGTGTTTGCACTGCTGGAACTTGGTGACTTTGCAAGCCTGCCCAGTTCTGGCAAGAGGGTCAAGGTTCTCTCGGGCACCTTTTCCTGGGGGCGCAGCTGTGGGGCGGGAGTGCGTCCGCAGGGACACGGGGTGGTGCCCAGAGCCTTTGCTGGCAGCGGCAGGCCTTTCCTCCCTGGCAGCCCGGGGAGCGCGGCCAAGGGTCCAAAGAGAATTCTAAGTTGTTTTCTGGAGCTCACTCTCTAAAACACAAAATCCAAAACCCAGCCCATGGGGCAGAGCAGTTTTTTAGAAGATACCTAAGTCTTCAGTTAAAGCGAGAAATTAGTTCAAGGAACTATGCAGAATGTGGCCTCAGACCGGCATGGCTGTGCCCCTGGATACATGGAGACTCCACCCATACAGAACAGGCTGGAGTCGAGGTCTGCCTCGTGCGCCCCTGCCGGCTGGTGGCTTGGGAGGCACACAGGGCACAGCTGTGGTCTCCTCAGGGTGTGTGGCCACACCAGCTCTTCAGAAATTCAGTTCCTCCCACTTAGCCTCTCCATCTCCTTCCTAGGGAGAAACCAGCTCCTTCCTGCATGGGTCCAGCCCTTCACTATCCCTGAGCCGCAGGCATTGGGGCGTGGATGGGGAGGGCCCTTGGGGGAGTACAGCAAACCCCGCTCTGCTTCCAGCCACTAGTGAGACTTCCTTTCTCTCTTTCCGGAATTCCTTGACTGCAGTGCGTTTGAGTTGGCCGCACCCTTGGCATCTGGAGCTGCAGATGAGTCTGCTGTGATGGGACGGGCATTGATGAGCTCTGTGACCACTCGCCCACACCTACGTAGCCTTCCCCGGACTCCGTGGCCAGGGCTGCGGTGCTGCCCTCCTCCCGGGCCCATTCACATTGTAGTCTATGGCACCCTCCTGACTCGGGAAAAAGCGGGCCCATTTCTGAGGGTGGCCTCACCTGGCAAAGCTGCTCAGCTCACTAAGAATCAGCAACGCTGGTAGAATTCCTTCTTAGGTTCCTTCTGTCTGTGAGCCTCTTCCAGCAAGGTGGCTGGAGCCGTCCCTTCCAGCTGAAAAGACTGCATTTCACCTGGAAGCCCCACACCCTGGGGCAGGGGTGGGTCATCGGTGAGACCTATGGGTAGTCTAAATGGGAGGCATCGCCAGCTGCTGATTCAAGTGCAATAAGCAGCCTTGGGATCCTGCTACGATGTCCCCCCTCACCTCCGAGCCCTGCCTGGCAGACACAGGTAATCTGCTCACTGGACAGCATTGGTCTTCACTGAATATGAGTTAACTGATACCAACGTCTCCTTCATCATGTGACTGTGTGTCTGACAGATTCTAGGGCCTGACAGGATGCAGTTTGCAAGCTGGACCCAGCTCCTGGGCATAGTCCTCCTCCTTCCCCCAGCCACCTTCCTGGCCCTCTGCTGTCCTGCCCTGGGCAGCCAGTCATGGGGTGTGAATGTCCCCTCCTTACTCTTCCTCTCCCCTCAAACCTCACTCTCCTCATGTGCCAGGCTCTCTGCTCGGCACTGGGGGTGGGGGTGGGGGTGGGGGGTAGGCCATGGTCCCCTGGAGCTATGATGGCACCACTGCACTCCAGCCTGGTCAACAGAGCAAGACTCTGTCTCAAAAAAGAAAAAAGAAAGAAAAAGAAAAGAAAAGAAAGAAAAGAGTTAATTTCCACAGATATTTACTGAGCACCTATAATATTCCAGGCACAATTTGAAGTGGTGGGAATATGGGGGGAGTGAAACAAACAACAATCCTGCCATCAATGGTGAAATGGAACACACCCACCCAGCATCCTACCCCAGGCACATACTCACCCCACCGGTGTATGAATTCACCAAAAGGCAGGCATGAAAATGCTCACAGCAGCAGGACTGACCAGATCCCAAGCTGCAAACCGCCCAAATGCCCATCAGCAGTGGAAGGATAAATTGTGTTCTGCTCACACACACAGTGGAGTGCAATGAGAATGAGCAAACCGCTGCAGACATCATCACCATCTACCTCTCACAAACACCACCTCGTGGGATTCTATTCATTCCTGTGTGAAGAGTCAGGCCAGGAGACCTAACTTTGCAGCGGGCACTCTCGGTAGAGTAGTGAAGGGATGTGGCCGCAAGGGGGAGCTCCGCCCTTGCTCTGCGCAAGCTGCCGGGGTGATCGTGTGGGATTTGAGCTGTGCGCTCAGGACGCTTTTCTCTGTACGTGCTGTACTTCCATACATTATTTACACTAAAAAATCGGGGCTGTGGTGGAGCTTGCAAAGCCTCCTCTGACACCCAGGGCGCCTAGGCTCAGGCCCCTGGGCTGGCTGAATCCTACAGTCAGCCTCTCCCGCCTCAGTCTTCCTTCCAGGAGGTCGGGTCCAGGGCAGAAGGGGCATCTCCCGAGGGGAGGGCAGCTGGCTTGGAGGGCCAGGCTGTGGCTTGTCACAGGAACAGGGACAGGAGGCGGCGAGGATCACCTGAGCCCCAGGGACATTCGGGGGACACAGGAAAGGCAAGGTAGAGTCCAGCGCTGGTCTCAGCGCGCCCCCGCAACCCCCTCCCCGGCCACTGAGACCCACAGAAGCCAGGAATCTGGAGGCTCCTCAGCCCTCTGGGGTCACTCTCCTTAAAATGCCAAGTGAGGGTGGGATGGGGTGGGTGGGAGCTCACAGATGATATTGGGGCAAGGAGAAAGGCCAGGAGCCCCCATTCCCCAGAGGCAGAACAGTCAGAAAGCATCCTGTCACCGGCCTGGGCAGGCATCCACGCAGGGCCTGGGCTGTGTGTCAGGGACAGCGAGGCTGCCGCCCCGCGCCACCCTCTTGTGAGGCCAGCTCCGCAGAAGGGGCCCATGTCTGTGTGGCCTCCAGGCTCGCTCGGCAGCGCTGGCTCCTGCCCTCGGGCAGGCCCAGGATCCGGGGTCTTTTTCCCTGCCCTGTCCCTCTCCTCTCCCCTCTTCCAGCCCTGGCAATGTTAATCAACCTTTCCTGTTTGGAATGTCCTGATCAGCCCGCCTGGGAAGCCCCTTTCTCAGGCTCCCCCTTTGCTGCTGTCTCTGAGATTGGTGTGCCCCCACCCCCACTGGGGGGTTTCAGTCCGTCACCATGGGGGTGGGGGTAGTAAGCTTCGCAGCCAAGGGGAGAGGTCCTCGGAACCTCAAAAGCCCTGGGGCGGGGGCTCATTCCGTGACTTCTGCAGGTAGAGGGGGCTGGGCCGTCTTCTCAAAACATGTTTGAGCCCCTTCTCAGAATGCCAGCGTGGCTGGCACGGGCCTGCAAGCCCCTGTGAATAGAGACACATCCCTCTTCCGTCAGTGAGCAGATTGGAACCCCCAGAGGCAGGGCCTGCATTCCAGCGCATGCGCCCGGGCACAGTAGCCGCTGCAGGGAGGTTTACGAAGTGGATGTGGAAATCGAGGCCAGAAAGTTAAACGACGTCCCTAGGGCTGGAAGCCACCGAGTATCTGGAAGTGGAGCTTGGAGCTCGGGGTGCCAGGCCCCTGAAGCGGCAGCCAGCGTCTGGTTATGGGAAGCCCCCGGCGTTGCTTTAGAGAAATCTTTGCCTCCTCCCTGGGCCCACCAGCGTTCTCTGTGTTTCTCTTATCTTCGGATGATGCCACAGGGAAGCCACGTTCTAAAATAAATTCCTCTCCCTTCCCCAGCCCCAAACTGCTGAAGAAGATTTAAAACTGGGCATTAAGGTGTTTTCTAAATACTGCTGCAAAGTCCCAGCAGCTACTACAGTGAGCGCAATGCAGATCTGTGGAAAGATCCCAGTGAATTTTTCTCTTTCTTTGGGGACTCAGCCGCAGCTGCATGATTTCAAAAGAAGGCAGTGCCTCACTCTCCTTTCAGGCTGCGCTTCTGAGCAGAGACGGAAAAGGGAACGTCGTGGGCTGGATCAAAGGCGATCCGTTTTCTATGTGAGCCACGCATGCTGCCTGCAGCGGTGTGCTTTGGAGAGAAAGACCCTCTCCGTGGAGAGGGAACATTCTGGACATGTGTGCCCCTCTCCTGCAAGGCTTCCTTCCCTCCCTGGGCTGACCACCCTCCCTCCCTCCTTCTGCTGAGGCCTGGCCTCTTTGTTGCACTGCCCCTCACCCCTCCAGGCTGCAATGACTCCCAGAGGTGGGGTCTCATTGGTCCCTGAGCACAGGATGCTCAGTAAACACTTGAGGGCTGGGTGCAGGCCGAGGCTCCTGTGGCCTGGGAGGATCCAGGTCCTTCTTTGTTATGAACGCTAGGAGGCAGGTCTCCTCCCTTCCCGGCCTCGGACATACAGAGGACACTCAATGTGTTTGTGAAGTGAACTAATTTCTTTCCTTTTTTTTTTTTTTTTTTTTTTTTGAGACAGAGGCTTACTCTGTTGCCCAGGATGGAGAGCAGTGTTGTGATCTCAGCTCACTGCAACCTCCACCTCCCAAGTTCAAGAGATTCCCCTGCCTCAGCCTCCTGAATAGCTGTGATTACAGGCATGCGCCACCACACCGGCTAATTTTTTGTATTTTTAGTGGAGACCGGGTCTCACCATGTTGGCCAGGCTGGTCTCGAACTCTTGACCTCAAGCAATCCACCGGCCTCCGCCTCCCAAAGTGCTGGGGTCAGAGGCGTGAGCCACCGCACCTGGCCTAGAGTGAACTAATTTCATAGGTGGCTTGCTGAGCGTGAACACGTGGGACGCCCGCAGCGAGAAGCAGCGCCAGTGCCTGTGTGTGTGTGTGCTGGGGCTTCTGCTCGGCATGGGGCGTGCACTTACCTGAACCGACCCTCGAGGCTTCCCAAGCCAACTGCAGGAAGTGCTGTTTCCAGCCCAGGCCTGAGATGGTGGAGAGGCTGGGGGCTTCAGGGCACAGGGCTGGCAGGCAGGTGAGGTGGGCGGGTACCCCCGGCAGTCAGGCTCCGGAGCCCGCGTTCTTGACCAGGCCGTTGGCAGTGAGCCAGCCCAGTTCCGTTTCCGTCGCAGGCCTTATCCCGGGCGTATTCCTTCCAGGTGCGGCCTCCCAGGAAGCCCAGCCCCCAGCCTGGAGGTGACGAGGCCGCCGTGCCCACCAGGGGTCGCTGCAGGCAAGAGCTGGAGGCCTGAAGGCAGGTGGGGACCAGGGAGCCGGCCCGGCGCACTCAGATACTCATCTTCAGGTGTGCGGGACCGGGACGCTGTTTTCATGAAAGTTAAGCGGACATCTCCGACCCGCGAGGAAACCGGTGTGGGCCCAGCCTGGGTTTAGGGTCCACCTCTGAGCTCCACCTTCACTCAGCTGCCAGGTGGTGACGTGGCCGCGGCCCTCTCTACCTCATTGGGGCTGCGGGGAGATCCTGTGAAGTGATGATGTTTAGAGACCGGGCGGGGCGCGGTGGCTCACGCCTGTAATCCCAGCACTTTGGGAGGCCGAAGCGGGTGGATCATCTGAAGTCAGAAGTTCGAGTCCAGCCTGGGCAAAATGGTGAAACTTCATCTCTACTAAAAATACAATGATTAGTTGGGCGTGGTGGCGGGCGCCTATGATCCCAGCTACTCGAGAGGCTGAGGCGAGAGAATCACTTGAACCTGGGAAGCAGAGTTTGCAGTGAGCTGAGAGCAAGCCACACTGCACTCCAGCCTGGGCGACAGGGCAAGACTCGGTCTAAAGAAAAAAAAAAAAAGTGCTTTCTGATCGTGGACCACCTCGGTGCCTGAGATGATCCCATTGGCTGCCCTAGGTGCCTGTGGGGGTGCCCCCATCAGTGATGAAGGGGAAGGGGGATTAACCCCTACTTTTCCGAGGGTCTCTCCCATGTGGCAAATACAAGCTGGATCTTCCTGAAATTCAGCTGCAGACCCCACACCACTTAAGGCGCGTTCAGATCCTACAGTGGCCGCTGCAGACCTGGCAACGTCAGGCCTGGAGCATCCTCGCCTACGATGGGTCTGGGCCTTCGGGCTCTGTGGTGTTATTTTATTGTTTATCTATTTATGTATTTATTTTTAGAGGCAGGGTCTCACAGTGTTGCCCAGGCTGGTCTTGAATTCCTGAGCTCAAGCGATCTGCCCGCCTTGGCCTCCCAAAATGCTAGGAGCCACTGCGCCTGGCCTTCTGCGGCTTTAAATTTATTTTTTATAGGCTTTAAAAATTTTTTTATTAAATTGAGAGATCATTCACATGCCATAAAATTCACTCTTTTAGGCCAGGCACGGTGGCTCACGCCTGTAATCCCAGCACTTTGGGAGGCTAAGGCGGGTGGATCATGAGGTCAGGAGTTCGAGACCAGCCTGACCAACCTGGTGAAACTTGTCTCTACTAAAAATACAAAAAATTAGCCAGGCGTGGTGGTGAGTGCCTGTAATCTCAGGAGGCTGAGGCAGGAGAATCACTTGAACCCAGAAGATGGAGGTTGCAGTGAGCCGAGATTGTGCCACTGCACTCCAGCCTGGGTGAAAGAGCGAGACTCCGTCTAAAAAAAAAAAAGTTGCTCTTTTAAACTGACCAATTGAGTTGTTTTTAGTATATTACAAGTTTGTGTAACCCCACTAGCAATTCCAGAACACTTCACCGATCACCTCAAAAAGAAACCTGTACCAGTGTTCCACTGCCCTCAGCCCCTGGGAACTACTGATCTACTTAACCTTTTCTTTATATTGTATCTTTTTATTGCCACTTGTATTCTATGGGAATTAGAAAAAATAGATGGCTAACCGCATGTGACCAGGAAGGGATGTGTGTGTCGGTGTAGCAGACAGGTTGTGGGGACTCCTTGGGGTTATAAGGTGGGGTCCCACGCCTCCCCCTCTCTGATGAGCTGTGTGAACACAGAGGAATGAGAAAATCTTTCTGCCTTTCTGTCTTTTCATTCTGTTTCATTCTCATTCATGATGGTTAATAGTGATACTTGCCCCACTTACAACAAGGAAATCCTACCTCTCCTAAACAGAACCCTAAATCCGCCTGCGCTGATGCTGGGAGAAGCTTCCAGGGGCAGTGGGATCAAGGAGCTGGCTCTGTCCCTGCCTCTGTTCTCACTGTCACCCCACTCTGTTTCCCATGAGTGTGGCCCTCAGCAAGCTGGCCCTGTGTGCTGCTCCCGTGGCGGTCACACAGCCGCCTGGCCCAGGACACTCCAGCCCAGCGGGGAGGGGCTGACATTCTCACAAAGACTTACTAAATATTCAAGGAGGTGATGCGGAAAGGAGAGCAGGAAAGGCAGTATTTAGTTCCCCAAACTATTAGAAGCAGTTTGCAAAGATGCACTCACTGTGAGAGATTAAAAGACATACATGAGGAAATCAGAGAGGAATAAAAATGAAGGGGAGAAAAAAATAAGATGAAGCCAGGGAGAGGTTGGTATGGAAACTGCAGATGGTGATTTAAGGATCACTTACTTACGCAGCACACTTACCACGATCTGAGCGCTGTACAAGTATCATCAACTCATTTGATCCTCAGGATGCCTCGGAGGCAGGGGCTGCTATTATCCTCATTTTGCAGTCAGGGCAGCCCAGGCACAGAAAGGCTATGCAGCTTGTCCTGGGGACCCCAGCTTCTCAGTGTCAGGGCTGGGTCTCGAGCCTGGGCAGCTGGGTATGCAAGTTCATGCCAGCCCGGCTGCTGCTTCATGACATCACATGAACGCACTGGGGGTGGGCAGGGGAGCCCAGGCATGAGCAGAATAAGCAGGGAATATCTTTGCTATCCAGGATCTTGTCTCAGAAATTTTAGGGATTTTGCATTTTCCCCCCTGATGTTTCTATATCTGTGCAACAGTGTGTTGAAAATTAGATTTGCGTGTTTGTGTGTGTGTGTGTGTGTGCGTGTGTGCATACTGTCTGAGCTTCAGCTGAGGCCCTGAGGGGTTCTGAAGAAAGCATAAGGTGTCAGGTGATTCTGCAGGGGTGGCCGAGAGCTGCTCTGCCAGCACGGGCCCTCTCCCACTCCAGGGAGAGTAAGGCAGGGCGAGAGTTTGGCTGGTGCAGGGACTGCTCCAGAGAGGCTGCTTGTGTGCTTGTCTCTCCCAAGTCTGGGGGAGGCATTTGAGGAACTGTCTGGATAGTTGTGTGCATCTTGGAATTGGAGGGACCCAGGGACTGGTGTCTGAGCCCCTAGAAAATTCTCATGATGAAAGAATGTTGGCTAAAAGGCTGGTGTTGGGTGCATCCTTCATTCATTCATATGACCCTCAACAAACCTCTACTGAATGTTGGAATGTGTGTTCTAGGTGCCAGGGACGCC
The DNA here is from genome assembly GCA_963573385.1 of Cacajao melanocephalus. Taxonomy (NCBI): domain Eukaryota; kingdom Metazoa; phylum Chordata; class Mammalia; order Primates; family Pitheciidae; genus Cacajao; species Cacajao melanocephalus. Next base: position 12,092 of record CAUYLG010056360.1, on the reverse strand, counting down.
ACCGTGGACAGCACAGATCACCCTGTGACCTTCCATTCTAGTAATGAGGGTAACATCTTCAGAGGGACCCTGCCCACGAGTTGCGGGCAAGGGGCCTGCAGGCTGGGAGTAGGCTCTGGAGGGCCCTCACTGGGCAGCTGGAAGAGGCCCTGGGTCTGTGGCTGGATCCCTGCACTCAGTGTGTCCCAAATGATGGTCAGTTGACACCATTTACTGGTTACCTACTGTGTACATACCGCGTCTGTAATCCTCATTCTCCCTGAAGGTAGAGATTATAGCCCCACTTTGCAGAGGAAAGCGGCGGCTCAGAAAGTGCCGGGCGTGGGCGTTGAGGTCCACACAGTTCTTTGGCTCAGAGCTGATCACTCTCTTGCCACTCTGATGAGCTGCTCTTGGTTTCCGAACGTGGAGCAGACAGGAATGGCACCTCTCTGAGCTCCATCTTTGCTGCAGTCTGACACACGTCCTGAGTTATGTCAATTATCCAGCAGCTCCAGGCAAGAATAGCTCCTGTGGGGACCTCTCGGCTTATCAAGGAGTTGGATCTGGGTGGCAGCGAGGGAGCAGCCCTAAGCATGTTCTGGAATCATTCATAGGCTTTTATCTTCCAAGCTGTTCCTAAGAGTGTAACCAAATGCTAATACCATTGAGATTTTTTTAAAATGATACTTTGGCTTGTATTGGGAAACAGCTTAATTAGCATTAATTAGAATGGTCTCTCTACAGGACACATCTCCCACAAAGCAAGGTCTCCTGACTTTACTCACTTGCAGGGGCAGACCTGTCACTGATTGAGGTTAAGGGCACGGCCCAAGGACACAGGAGGTGACAAATTGGGGAAAAAAGCTGTCAGTCTGTTCAGGCTGCTGTAAAATAATGCCACAGATTGGGTGGCTTAAAAACAGCAGAAATTTATTTCTGCTGGGAAGTCCAAGATCAGAGTGCCCGCATTGATGTGATGAGAACCCATTTCCTGGTGCATAGATGGCCTTCTCAGTGCATCCTCACACAGTGGAAGGGGCAAGGCAGCTCTCTGGGGCCTCTTCTGTAAGGGCACAAATCCTATCAACCACTTCCCAGAGTCCCCATCCCACCCTGGGCATTAGGATCTGATGCATGAATTTTGGGGAGACACAAACATTCAGTTTATGGCGAAAGCTCTAACCACAGCCCCTAGCCCCATCATCTCGACACCGGACTGTGCTGCTCCTCAGAGAGCAGGACTTGTCGGAGAAACTTCTGGTTTCTTGCTCTGCTGCTGGAGAGGCCTGTGTAGACGTTCCCCTTGCCAGGGCCAGCCTTGTCCGTCGGAGGAGCAGCACAGGGCCACCCTAGGGCTCAGTAGGAAGTGACTTCATTCAGTGGCAGGCCTGATCCTACAGCATTTTCCAGAGCACTGATGGGAGAGGACAAAGGTGCTGAATTTTAAGGAGCAAACCCACACAATCCAGGGTTTCTTTCAGGTGGCTGTTATTTCTTTTTCTTTTTTTCTTTTTTTGGTATTTTTTAGTACAGACTGGGTTTCACCATGTTGATTAGGCTGGTCTCGAACTCCTGACCTCATGATCCGCCCACCTCAGCCTCCCAAAGTGCTGGGATTACAAGCAGGAGTCACTGCACCCAGCCCAGGTAGCTTTTATTTCTAAAGATCTGAGTTTTTAAGATGCTGAGTATGTAATTACAATATTCTATATGTAATTCTATACAGTATTCTAAATGTATATAATTACAGTATTTTATATGTAATTACAAAACAGTATTCTATATGTATGTAATTACAGTATTCTACATGTAATTCTATGCGGAATCTATATGTATGTAATTACAGTATTCTACATGTAATTCTATGCAGTATTCTATATGTATGTAATTACAGAATTCTGTAGATTTGTACTCTAATAAAGGCTGCAATGCCAACAGTCAACAAATATTCGCTGAGCCCCTCCTGTGTGCCGGGCACTGTCCTTGGTGCTGGAGATGCTAGACTGTGCCTAGTCTAACGCTGCTGAGGGTTTAACGCTGCCGAGGGTGAAGTGGGGAGCAGACACAGAACAGACAACCACGACAATTCTAGATACAGGTGTATGTGGGGAGGATCACAAAAGGAGGCCAAGTGGCAGTGGGTGACCGGGAGGGGGCCTTAGCCAGAAGTTGGTCAGGGAATGCCTCCCCTAGGGGAGAGGCAGAGCAGAGGTTCACATGATGCGATGGTGGCAGCAGTTGCCCTGGAGGATTCAGGCCACATCCAAGGAGTGGCCCAGCAAAGGCCCTGGGACAGGGATGCTGTTGGGCCTAGCCTAGTGAGCAAGGGGAGACGCAGGCCCAAGGTGAGCGGGGTGCGGGGGCAGAGCACCCTGGGGCAGAGCGTGGATTCCAGCCTTGCTGGGAAGTCTCTGGAGGGTTTTAAGCAGGGTGCTGTGGAAGGAGACTAGATGGATGGGTGTGGAGGCAGTGAGATGGCTTAGGGCTTGCTGGACTGGAACAGATGAGAGTAATGGTGAGTTAAATTAGGGCTGTGTACTAGTCAGGGGTTAGGCAGAAGACAGAGTCCACACCGGTACTTTGAACAGGGAAAATGTAGTAAAAAGACTCATTAACAAGCACAAAAGCTCTGGCATTATGGGTTGCATTTGTGTCTCTGAGAAAGATGTGTTGAAGTCCTAACCCCTGATACCTGTGAATGTGACCTTATTTGAAAATAAGGTCTTTGCAGATGTGATCAAAGGCAGGCTGTCCAATATGACAGGTGTCCTTGTAGGAAGAGGGACATTTGGACACAGACACACAGGGAGAAGATGGCCATGGAATGGCAGAGGGAAGAGTGGAGTGAAGCCACTACCAGCCATCAGCGGAAGCCAGAAAGAGTCCAGGAGGATCCCTGGGGTTTAAAGAGAGCAGGGCCTGCTGACACCTTGATTTCCAACTTCCATCCTCCAGAACTATGAGTGACACATTTCTGCAGTTTTTAAGCCACTGTTTTTTAGCACTTTTGTTATAGGAGTCCAGGACACAGTACTAACAGGGTGAAACGGGGTAGCTGAGTACTACGAAGGGTAGAGGAGGACTCCAAGGATCCCAGGAATAGCAACTGTGGGAAGTGGCTGCTACCCTTCAGGCTGAGAGGAAGTAAACAATGAAGGAATTAAGACTTCCATCTCCTCGAGCGGAGCCCCAGACCTTTATGGGAGGATGCAGCTGCTGTAGGAACACCAAGCATGCTACTGGCGGGAAGATTCGCCAGTGTGGGGAGCCAGAGAAGTCTAGAGGACCACCCTGTGTGGGGACCTGAAAACTTACAAGAGAAAGAGGGAGAGTAAGAAGAGAGAGAGAGAGAGAGAGAGAGAGAGAGAGCGCGCACAGGCCAGAGCTAGTCCATAAAAGTGGCTTGAAGGGTGTGAAGTTTGCTGGAGAATGACTGCCACCACTGCTCCTGCACACCAGTCCCACTGGCCCCTGTGCCATGGGAGGAAACATCATGTACCGGCAGCAGGAAGAGAAGCCCCTTCCTCTGCTGTGGCTTTGCAACATCCCTGTGGCCTTGTGGCATCCATCCAGAGCCCCCTATGACAAAGCCTAACAATGCACCAGCTGACAAAGGGGAAATGTTTACAGGGTCCAGCTCCGGTATTTCAATGCAGGGCAATGAAGGGTGACTTTAGAGCTGGGACACAATAACCTGATGACTGGCATAGGTAGTGGCAAGAAAGGTGGGGGACTAGTGTGAGCAAACAAGGACTTGGGCCTCCCCTGCAGTTGTTCTGTGACATTACAAAACTGCATTTAAAAAAGTATGATAGGGAGGACACCCTGCCCTGATTAATCACATTACCTGGGTCTTCCTGTTGTCATCTGTCTTCTTAATCCACATAGTGATCATCATCCCGGCTGCACAGGTGAGTAAATAGAGGCGCAGGGATGTTGAATAATGGGCTTAAAGTCATGCCATTTATCAGTGGTGTCTGTCTGTCTCCCAGGCCTGTGTCTTTTCTATTTATCCTGCTGTTTCTCTCATGGGGAACTGGAATGCCTGGAGGATTCTGCTCCTGAGAGTTCAGTTCTGGCATTCACTTTGTCCTTATTTGATGACGTGGCCCCTTTACTGGCTGTGTGGGTCCTGGCCACAGGAGACACTGACCTCTACACTCCCAGGCGCAGTGTGTACTCTGGCTTGAGCACAGGTCCCTGGACTGCAAATGCCTGACCAGCTCCAGTATAGGAACAGCTCCCTCATCAGCTCTGAGAGTGCCCTGATGCCTGGGCACACAAGGCATGCAAAAGCCTTGTGTAGATCTCACCTCTAGGACGGTACAAAAGTAGATGTCACCTCTAGGAGGGTACAATCAGGTTCAATTGATTCTCTTGATTACCACTTACAAGGGTTTCTACCTCTTAAACGTGGGTTTCTCCTTTGACGGGAAATGAGCTGGAGGCATTCCTGAGCACCCCTTCCTGCAGAACACCTCCTCCTTTGGCTTCTAGATAGCTAGCTAGGGAAGTATCTGGCAGGTGCAGAGACAAGTTTGCCCAGTGGGGATAGGATCCAGCCAAGTGCCAGCTTGGGTCAAGTGTCCCGTGCCCCTGGCAGGAAGAACAATGATCTTCCTAGAGGAACCAGAACTGTCTGGCAAAAGCCCGCAAATGTTGTAGGCCAGTTCTAGTGTTTGAGGTTACTGTAAGGTTATTCTTGTAAGGATATTGCCGAGTTTAAAATGAGGAAACTGAGGCCAGCACGAGACAAATTAAATTCCAGTTTATTTAGCTCCCAGGCGAGGTTCTGTGGCCCTGGGGGAGGGAGAGAGAGAGAGAGAGAGGCCAGAGAAGTCGCACCCGGCCATTCTGGGCATGGGGCTTTATAGGGGGTGAGGGCAATAGATTGATCAGTGGAGAAACAAAGCATGGGCAACTGCATTGGTCATAGAAAGACTGGACTGGACTTGACAAATTGCCATTGGTAGCCCAGCAGAGGTACCCACAGGTGGGCTGGAGCAAGTAACAGATTGACCGGTGAGGAAACAAAGCCTGGGCACCTGTATTGGTCAGAGAGAGAGACTGGACCCGGACTTGGCGAGCTGTCATTGGTCAGGCTCTCGGCGGGATTTTTGAATTTTGGGCTGACAGCATGATTTAGTGCTGAGGGTGGGGCTGGGGTTTCCGAATGCAGGAGTGGGTATGGGGAGCCCGCATGGAGAAGGCAGGCGCCTCTTGATAAAAGTGTTACCAGGTGCGGAGGGGTTGGGTATTGTCCATCCGGCTCCGGCGAGGCTATCGGCCTTACAATACTTACTGCAAAGAATCTGAAAATAAAAGTTTAATCCTGTGCAGGTATATCATATGTATACCTGGATTTTGTTTTATGCGTAAATATAAAGACTTCTTACAGAATGGCATATTATACTTAGTATTTTGTAATCTTTTCCTCAATATATCATGATTTTCTTTCAGTGTCAATATAGACCCAGATTCTCTTCCAATGAAGTTTCATTATATGGAGTTCTCATAATCTCTATGACAAATATTGATATTATTTCCAATTTTCAACATCAGGAATTTTACCTGTATTGTACACGTAACTTGGAATCATGTGCTCTTAGAAATGGAATTGCCAAGTGAACAATGTACATCTTAAGAATATTGATGCATCTCCTTTTCTGTACTGCAGTATAGTTTTTGTGGTCATTTGTCATTTTTCTTAATTGAATACCTCACTATAACCTTTCATTTGGATTATGTCTTGGAATAAATACTTGTAAATTATACTATTAGCTTATAAGGATTAACATCCTCTCAATTCCTATTTAAAGAGATTGTTTTAATTTATATAATGCCAAAAAAGTCACATGGGCCATTTTTACTCCAGTTCTTTTTAATGATCGCTAATTTCAGAAGATTCCTTATTTTTTTCTTTTTTTGATTACTGGTGAGTTTGATTTTTTTCATGATTTTCTACTTACATTTTCTCATTTATGAATTGTCTTAAAAGTTTATTTTAACAGCCTAGGTGACAGAGCAAGACTCCATCTCAAAAAAAAAAGTTTAAGGCATTAATCGGATTAACTAAATTTACAGTTTTATTCATTATATCTCGTTGTTTTGGGATAACAGAGGCACAAACTGGGACTTTTCTATTGCTAATGATGCCATTTAACTTTTAGGCTGAATAACCTAATGTAATAGAGACATTGAAAAATCTAGATAACTGGTAAACTTTCTTCTAGTTTCATCATTTTTTAAAAATCAGAGAAGGATAACTTACTCAAGATACTCTAGTTGAACTGTTATTCAGACTTAAAAGCTTATTTCTTCACCCTACCCTGTATCTAGAACACAAAATAATGGCTGTTGTATTTTTTTTATTTTTGTTTGTTTTTGGTGTTAGTTACACTGTATGTGTCTGAATGTGGGTGTTTTATTTTTGTGTTTTGCATAGGATTTGATATGCTGCTTGAATCTGTATTGCTGTGTGTGTGTGTGTGTATGTGTGTGTGTGTTGCTACCAGCTCTGCAAGTTTCTTAACCATTCTGTATTCAAATATTAATTGCCTTATTTTCCGCATTAATTGTTAAGGTTTATAAAGGTTTTAAAGAAGGAATTAAGTAAAATTCTTTGGAATCCTTGAAGGATTTTAAACATTTAAAATGTTTATGGTTATCAGTATCAATTCAGACTGAATTTCCATGAAGTTATCACAGAAGAATATAATATATTTAGAATACATAAATCATAATACGACTTTAGAACAGAACAGGTTCTTTCAACTTTTCTATTTTAGTTGCTAACTGTATTTGGGTAGGTCTTCCAAATAAGAGAGAAGAGTAATTGGCCTTCCAGATAAGATTTCCAGTTTTCTAAACTGTGGAAACTTTAGAGAAACTTGCAAATTCTAGCAGGCCAGAGACATTTTTTTTTCTTATTAAGAAATAATACTTTAAAATGCAGAACAATTATGGCTTATTTGGTGATATTTGAGAGCTGCTCATGTAAAAGAAATCACACTAAATGCTGTATGTCATTGTCCTAGTACCTTCCATTTAGTAGGTGTTAATTTGGTGCCACTTTGCTAAGTGATTTCTAGATAGTATTTCCTATAATTTTCACAGTCTTGTATGTGGGTATGATTTCTATTTTACCAGACAAAACGGGCTTAGAAATGATGGTTTACTTGCTCAGGCAGAACTGAGCTTTGAATTCACCTCAAGAGTAGGTGCTCAGAACCATTCTACCACAGTGTGTTGAAGGAGCTGGTCTTACAGTAAGGGAATGTGATGTACATGTAAGTCCACACCAAGGGCTGGAAAGTGGGGCTGTGGGAGAGTACGAGACATCTCAGTCTGACCTAATATAGATTTATGAGGGAGCAGTAGAATGTAAGACTAGGGGGGAAGAATGAGAAGGAAGCAGGAAGAAAAGTCTGTATATTGGAATTATGCTGTATTGGTGGACAAGCAGGTATCTGAAAATATATTTCACAGGTTGTCTCCTCAGGGCATTTGATTAAAGGATGGTAGGTGTGGGTATGGGTGTGCGTGTGTGTGTGTGTCTGTGTCTGTCGGTGTGAGTACTTACTGTAAAATACTTCCTTTCCAGATCCCTTTGACATGAAGAACACGGAATGGGTATAATAGTTGGGTTTAAAATTAGTGTGAAGTAGTATTAGATTGGAATTCTGTGTAGGACTTGAGGCATTAAAGATGATTACAGTCATTTGCTACTCAAAATGTGGTCTAAGGACCTACAGCCTGGACGTAGTCACCTCGAAGCTTGTTAATCATACAGAATCTCAGGCCCCATCCCAGGGTAGTAAATCAGAATCCGTATTTTAACAAAATCCCCAGGTGATTTGTATGTAAATTCAAGAATAGAAAGCACTGATTTAGTTTCTATGTTAGGTAAATCGTTTTTGTATGTAGCTTTTAATTGGTCATAAAATCACTGGAGAATCTTATGGAGACTGGAAAAAATAAATTCTGTGAAAGTACATTTGAATTAAGTTCCTTTTTATGTGTGTTCAGTTTTATACATGTATTGCTAGGAGTCAGGAGTTTGTGCAAAAAGTAGTAGAGAAGTATGCTGGTATCAGCCTCACACATGTAAAGCCATTAGGTGATGCCATGCAATGAAGATAAATGCAAAGGCAGTAGACTTTTCCTCTGGAAGATACTGTGGATGAGAAAAATTGTAAGAGCACAGGTTTCGCTGTCATCATGAAGTCACTCGAAGAGGAAAGGAGGCTCTGCAGATGAGAAAAGCACCTGAGAACACCTGAAATATTCCTTGATGCTGGTCCACATTTGAGCAGTTGGCTCAGAGGAGTGGCAGCATTGAGGAAGAAGAGGGTACATTAATCGTATACGCTGCTAGCCAAGGTATGGCCCAGATGTCGGAAACTGGCTGAAAAGGGGCAATGGTTCCTGATACTAAAGAAATGGTGTTGTTGAAAGTTGTTGTGTGTTTAAAGCTGTTTTTCTTATGCCGTATTTACCTTTGAAATTTTAAAAGCATTCACTTCGCACATCTGTTTTGCATTTTTACAAAACTTTTTTTTTTTTTTTAAGAGAGCCCTCCACCACCAAAATATGCTTGACTTCATTACCCTGAGATCACTGGTTTCAAAATATTTGATGTATATTTTTTTCCTTAGCTATTTTGTTTGTGTATATACATTCTATATAATTGCTTTCTTGTGTACAATTTATGTAGCTTATTTGCCTTTAAGGTTTAATAATAAGTACTTTTTTCTATCATAAATAGTGTACAAAGGCATGTGTAGTGACTGCACTATATGACTGTCTGATCAGAGCATACATTTCTTCACTAGTCCTGTAGATCAGGGGTTTGCAGACGTTTAAGTAACCAGCTAGTACATATTTTTAGACTTCACAGGTGATGTGTTCTCTGTCCCAACTACTGGGCTCTGTTTTTGTAGAACAAAAACAGCTGCAGTCTTAAGCAAAATGTGAGCTCAGCTTTGTCCCAGTGAAACTTTTCATGCAAAACCAGGCCTGCAGGTCAGTTTGTCCTCTCTGTCTAATGGAACCTTTAGATTGTTGACATTGTTTCTGGTCATGAGCCATTCTTTTAGCGTCTTTGTCCAATGCTAGTTTCCACATAAATCAATCCCTACAGTGGATGTTTCTTTTAATTCATATAGTCCTCCAGAAAGTTTTTCCAACTTTGGGTTCCTACAAGTTTTTGAGAATGTTTACTCCCCTGGAGTATTGATAACACTGGTTATTAATTGTCAGTTTGATAGGTAGAAGACATTATTTCATGTTTCTTGCCTTACTAGTGAGGTTGGTCATCTTTTCATGCTTGTGAATTACCTTTTCATGGGATTTACTTCTCTTCCCTAGTATACTCATGTTTTAAAAATTGTTTTTAGACCTTCTTGTAGTAAAACCACTGTTAGATATTTTGCATGTTTGAATTTTCTGTTTTGATCTTTATATGTGAAGTTTTATATTTGTGTAAAGTTAAATCTGTCCATCTTTTCTATAACTTTTTTTGTTGTTGTTTATTTGGTACCAAAGACAATCTTTTCTGTAATTTCTAACTTTGAATTCATACTTAAGAAACCCTTTACTAAACCAGTGTTATGAAAATATAAACCTGTGTGCTTTCATAGTATTTCTCTGGTTTAGTTTTTGTGTAAATATTGGATGTTGATAAAATTTTTAAACTTCAAGGGGAAGTTATTGGGAGTAATACTGGAGAGAAAGTCCAGTGTTTATTGTATAATGTACATTTCTCATACAAATTTGGAAGTCAAGGATATGAAGCTTATGTCAAAAGCCCAAACAGGCTAGGCATGGTGGCACATGCCTGTAGTCTCAGCTACTTGGGAGGCTGAGGTGGGAGAGTCACTTGAGCCCAGGAGGCTGAGGTTGCGGTGAGCCAGGATTACATCACTACACTCCAGCCTGGGTGACAGAGTGAGACCCTGTCTCCAGAAAAAGAGTTGGGGAACGCTAAACAACAGTGGTATGATCTCTTGCAGCATAGAATGATTGCAGCTTCAAAGTTTCAAAAATTCACAAAAGATGTAAAGGACCACTAAAAGTTAGATGGATATATATATTTTAAAAGGGACAGGGGAGCTCTTACAATGAAGAGGTGGTGATAGAGGTCATAGAGTGGGTAGAAGATAGGAGACTGAGTGTGTGGGGAAAAGGAATAGGCCAAGAGTAGCGTATTTGTAGGCAGTAGCGCTCTCTGTGTGCAGACAAGGCACCAAAAGTGCCAGTATTCTAGAACGCTTACACTGTCCAAGCAGACTCTCCTGGAAAAGCACTTTGGCTGTTAGTGCTAATCCGAAGTTTAGTCATTTATGTGAGGTAACTGCAGGGATTAAAGTGGTAATTCACTGGGTGAGCGTGACGATTTAGTGGAAAGTTTTAATAAGGAAGAGCCAGAAAGAGTTGCCCATTTGATTGCTTTAGAAAATCCCCAAGAAAATGTATTGTGATCCCATGCATGGCATTGTGTCCTAACTACAAGGGCTTGAGCCTGGATTCACCATAGGTTCTTCAGAAAGTGATCATTTACTCCCACCAGAGTTTGCTGATGCTGATGGATAGTCCCCTGAACCGAGCTGGCTTGCTAGAGGTTTATATCCACATACAGAAGAATGTTCTGATTGAAGTGAACCCCCAGACCCGAATTCCCAGAACCTTTGATTGCTTTTGTGGCCACACGCAAGCTCAGTGTTCGAGCAGCTGATGGCCCCCAGAAGCTTTTGAACGTAATTAAGATTGCGGTATCAGATAACTGTCCAGTTGGATGTATGAAAGTTGGCACTTCTTTTTCCATCCTGGTTTTCAGTGATGTGCGTGAGCTGGTGCCCAGCAGTGATCCATGGCAGGGTCAGTGTGGAGTATACAGAGAAAATGGTGTCCATCAGCAACTGTCCCCTTTCTGCTGCCCTCACCTGTGCAAAACTTACCACAGCCTTTGAGGAAGCATGGGGGATCATTTGACAGTAGCAGAATCTGTTCTGAACGCAGAAAAAAAAATGTTCTTTCAGCTTGTCCCTCACCCCCTTTCAGGCTTCCAACTTGACATTCATTCATTTCACTCACTCACTCAACAAATATTTGCTAAAAATATGCCATGTACCTATGTTGCGTCACATGCTAGGATAAACAACAGTAAAGACAAAAAGCAAGACCCCTACTTTTATGGAACTTGGTTCTAGTGAGGGAGGGGTGTTCCATCCACTGTTATCTTCACTGTGCCCTTTAGTTTAGCACACGGGTTAGTTTCTCTTGGCTTTGATTTTGGCCTCCATCTAGCCATGTTGTCCTTGGTTTAGTGCATTCTCAAGAACTCTTAGGGTGACTCTCATCTCACTCTGACAGGGCCCAGAAATGAATGTCCTTGTTCATCCTAGTGAGCAGCCACTCTTACCTGGTCTGGCCTTACCTGGTCTGGCCTCACTTGGGAGCCAGGACCTGGAGAGTATATGTGATGCAGAAACACCCCACCATTTGGAGTAAAGATATATCTATGGCGTTAAATATAAAAATCCATTTGAGATGATTGAGAAAAAAAGTACCACTTTAAAACTTTGAAATCATTTCTGCTGAGACTCCAAGATAGCTCAGTATCTCAAAAATTAAAAACTATATTGGAAGAAGATATTCTATCTTAAAAATGAAATTGTTTACATTCCTGCTGAGCTATATCAGTGGTATTAAAAATAATAAATACACATTTGTCTTGACATCTTTTGAGAATAGAAAGTTGTATTGAAATTGACTATAGACAAAGATTTATGATCAAATTATATAAAACTCTTTAATCAAGTATTGATGGCTACTAAACATCTAGTTGCTTATCACTGGAAAAAGGTATGTGGCCAGTCTACAAAGAGTTTAATAGATAACTGAATATCATGGCTGTTGAGAGATTGCTTGTCTCCTGTATTGAAATCTAAATTTATTTGTCCCTTTTTTTTTTACTATCTCATTTTTTTATTTGTAGAGATTTTAGCACTTCTTTTTTTTCTTTCTTTCTTTCTCTCTCTCTCTCTTTTTTTTTTTTTTTTTTTTTTTTTTTTTTAAATTGTGTTTGAATTTTTCCCCGGCAGGGGTTC